>PVKY010005608.1:0-17140 GCA_004027775.1 Bradypus variegatus
TACTCTGTTGCTAAAATATTTCCACATATCTTAAAAAGGTGAGTCTCTTGTGAGGGAACAAATCCCTTGAAGGAATTTTCATGACAGACATCCCTTTTCCTTGGTGATATAGAAAGGAGTGGGCTTTTATTTCTGTGTTCAAAATAAAGGACTAGCCTTAGAGATAATTGGGAAGGGAACAATAGGGAAAATTTAACTTTTGTGCACACTCATCTTCCCCATCATCATTGATTTCCTATCAAGCATAATTGTAGATGCTGACCTGTGTTTGATACCCAAAGAGCTCTGTTGTTTATAGACCATCAATTACTATGTTATGGTAGTAAATTATTGCATTTAGTAATAATAATAACGTACTTGTCAGTCACTGTGCCAATTGCTTTACATACAGTATCTCATGTAATCTTACAAATAACCCTATGAGTTTTACTTGATAAAATTTTCCACAATTAAAATGAGTAAACGGACACTTAGGTTAAGTAACATGTCCAAGGCCACACAGTTAATCATTGGCAGAGGTGTGACTGACCCTAGTGTCTGTGTTCCTAATCACTGTGCTATTCTGCTTTTTAATAGGGGGTTCTTGAAGGTCCAAGAAAAGGAAAGCACAAGTGTGTAGCTGAGGCATTAGCATTAATGTTTGTAGACAGCGTACTTGCCAGCGGTCTCTGAAATCACATTCCACCAACTGGTACATCTGGCAGGCGCCTCAGCACAACAGTGTGAGACTCTCAATAAGTATCGAATATAGGGTAGACTATCTTTTCAGTACAATGTCTATGAAAAAGTGACTGCCTGTGTTGGCCCTGTGTTTGCCTTCACAGTCGTTAAGACAGTAAGTAGTAGGTGAAACTTATGATCATGACACCTGGCAGGTGCCCTTGCTGGAGGATGGTAAGATTGCTGAACGGTGAGCCCTGGTTGTTCTCCCTAGATATGACACTTGGGGGCTTCCATTAAAAATACCACCAACTTGAACATTTAGTTTCAAAAAATAATAAGAATAAAATCACCAAGGCTCTGTCACTTCAGTCTCTCCATAAGAGCTTGTGATCTTTCTGGGGGCAAAGGTCTGGTCATGGTCAGTACCCAGTGGCCAGGTTTCTGAGCTGCGAGCAGAGGTGGCAGTAGCTGTGAAGGCCTGGGAGGAGAAAAGGGAGGAAGAGGTCTCTCTTCTTGACAACTTACAACTTGATTCCACTTATAAGCCATTTATTTTAGAAATAAGTAATGGGTGAGGACATAGGCCAGGCCTACAATTTCTGCACTTGAGAAATTAAGGCTCTCTGAGATGAAATTACCACAGTAAATAGAGACAGAGTTACTATAGGGACATTTTAGGAGGATGCAGACAGAAGTGGGAGAAGCCAGAGACCTAAAAAAGGAGACAGGAATAGAATGTGATGAAATTGCTTCCCACTCTGCACCCTTGAGGGAACAAAGAAGACAAATAAGCAGGAGCGAAAGGAGGAAGCTGGAAGCTTCTCTGGAATAAAACTGGTTAGGTCTTAGAGTGTGTTGGCTGGTACACTTGGTGGGTGGAAGGATGTGCTAGTCCGACAGTCCTTTGAAATCTTTCAGGATCTTTACCTTGCCCCCTTCAACTTAAGGAGGGAAGCATGTCAAATGTAAGGTCTCATTCTGGTTTCCACAGAGGGATATCTAGTAGTGAAAGGGTGCTGGGAGATGAGGACATTTTAGTGAGTGCTTTTTTTTGCATGTGGGGCAATGGATTTTAAAATCCGGTGGAATAAGCTTCAGTGGCAGAGAGATTCCAAAAGGAGCCAAGAGGTCACTCTGGTGGGCACTCTTACGCACAATATAGACAACCTTTTAAGGTTCTAATGAATTGGGGTAGCTGGTGGTAGATGCCTGAAACTATCAAACTATAACCCAGAACCTGTGAATCTTGAAGACAATTGTATAAAAAAGTAGCTTATGAGGGGTGACAATGGGATTGGGAAAGCCATGGGGACCACACTCCCCTTTGTCTAGTTTATGGATGGACGAGTAGAAAAATAGGGGAAGGAAACAAACAAACAGACAAAGGCACCCAGTGTTCTTTTTTAGTTTGATTGCTCTTTTTCACTTTAATTATTATTCTTGTTATTTTTATGTGTGTGCTAATGAAGGTGTCAGGGATTAATTTAGGTGATGAATGTACAACTATGTAATGGTACTGTGAACAATCGAATGTACGATTTGTTTTGTATGACTACGTGGTACCTGAATATATCTCAATAAAATGATTTTAAAAAAATCCGGTGGAAGAGATGAGAGGACCTGGGAAGGATTGTGAATGTTCAGAACAATGAAGCAAAGACAATGACACAGCATGGAAAGGCTTCGTTAGATCCTTGTTGTTCACTGAAGAGAACTGGTTGTCTGTTGCCTCTGCATTAGCACAAGGAATGGAGGCATAGAGGTCTAATGGGGCCGTAGATCTATGGAAGATGAGTTGCAGCCGTTGAAGTTGTTTGCTATTATAAGATATATCCCATCCTTCATTATTTTGCGTAATAACAGTAGACTTTTTTTGCAAATTATAAATGGACTCTGAATTCCAGCCTGGCTTGGGGGATCAAGAGTAACTCTCTTGATTTAAATATTTTGCAGACTCTTGAAGACATTGTCATCCATTAAAGAAAAAAATTTTTACATCACTATTGAAAGAACAAAGAAAACATTTTGAGTGATAAATGAAAAAGATTTGAAGTAAGATTATGAAAAGCTTGTATCTCTTAAAAATTTTACCAGATTTTCCCCACTATGATGAAAACTGGTCAAATAAGAAGTTTGACTGCAGCCTTGTGGAGCCAATTTTTTAAAGAGAGCATTTTAAACACTGAAATGTTGGTTATTTGCCAAGGCACACACTAAAAGTAAGGGTCATTTGGCTAGGAACAGATTTGAGTTTTAGGCTTGCTCCCCAAAAGTGGATCGCACTTGTCACCCTTTTCCCTAGGAGTTGAACACGTTCTGCAGGTTTAGGAGTGTTCCAGGGGAGGTGTGGGGATCAGGTGAATAATCATTAGGCTATCCCGATCACTGGAAACCCCAGGGCGCATTCCCTGAGTTTGTTTCGTCTGAACGTGAAGCCGCCGCCCATACTTGGAGCTAAGGCCCCTCAGTTTATTTTCCTAAATCTTACTTGGAAATTTTTACCGCGGAGCTGATAGCCCGAGTCCTGGTGATTTAACTGCTTTTCCTCGAGTAATCTCCTTACAAGACCCGTTAAGCTGCCGAGAGACCGTGGAGACTGGATGTGCTGGAGAGTGGGGGCTGGGAAAAAGGGAGTGGCTTTCTAACCGCGGTCTGCTGGGATCCGGCAGGTCCAGAGTCAAGGAGATGGGGCTTGGGCGGTTGGAGAAGCTGAGCATTCCGGGGTCGCTGACCGCCACCTCCTTGCGGAATCGGAGCCGGACTTGCTGAGCACGCCTCCCCCTCCTCTTCTGCCTCCTTTGCCCTCCCTCTGGAGCAGCCCGCGGCATGAAGAGAAGCCAGGCTTGAACGCCTGCGAGGCGAGCGGAGAGGCTGGGATATGGGGAGTCAGAGGGGGCCACGGGGCCAGAAGCCCATGGGAGGGCCTACTAGGGGAGCGGCCCCGGGCGTTTGGTAGCGCCTGAGCCGAGGGGGAGCGGGCGCAGGGCGGCACGAGCGGAGGTGGAGGCGGGGCCGGGCTTGGAGCAGGGCTGGGGAAGCGATTGCCTCCGGCCCCTCCTGGCTGCCTCCGCCGCGGCTGGTGGCTATGGAGCTGGCGGCCACCAGACCTGGGGCGACAGCGCATCTACGACCCCAGCGGCTGCTGCTGCTTTTCCTGCTGTTGCTGCTTCCGGGCCCAGCGGTCTCCCAGCTGCGATACTCGGTGCCGGAGGAGCAGGCACCCGGTGCGCTTGTGGGCAACGTGGCCAGCGCACTGGGGCTGGAGCTGCGGCGCTTGGGACCGGGCTGCTTGCGCATCAACCATTTGGGTGCACCCAGCCCGCGCTACCTGGAGCTGGACCTGACAAGTGGAGCGCTCTTCGTCAACGAGCGCATTGACCGGGAGGCGCTCTGTGAGCAGCGGCCTCGCTGCCTGCTCAGCTTGGAAGTGCTGGCGCACAGCCCCGTGGCGGTGAGTGCCATGGAGGTGGAGGTACTGGACATCAACGACAACTCGCCGCGCTTCCCGCGGCCAGACTACCAGCTTCAGGTAAGCGAATCCGTAGCGCCTGGAGCGCGCTTTCACATAGAGAGCGCGCAGGACCCGGACGTCGGCGCCAACTCGGTGCAGAGCTATGAGCTCAGCCCCAGCGAGCACTTCGAGTTGGACCTTAAACCCCTACAAGAGAACAGTAAAGTCGTGGAGCTGGTGCTGCGTAAGGGCTTGGACCGCGAGCAGGCTGCCTTGCACCATCTGGTTCTCACAGCCGTGGATGGGGGCAGCCCAGCCCGTTCAGGCACAGCACAGATCACTGTGCGTGTCCTGGACACCAACGACAACTCCCCCGCCTTTGACCAGTCCACTTACCGGGTCCAGCTGCGGGAGGACGCGCCACCAGGCACACTGGTGGTGAAGCTGAACGCCTCAGACCCGGATGAGGGCTCCAATGGCGAGCTCAGGTACTCCTTGAGTGGCTACACATCGGACCGGGAGAGGCAGCTCTTTAGCATCGACGCCAGCACGGGGGAAGTGCGAGTAAGTGGAGTGCTGGATTATGAGGAGGCCTCCTCCTACCAGATCTATGTGCAGGCTACTGACCGGGGTCCAGTGCCCATGGCAGGCCACTGTAAGGTGCTGGTGGACATCGTGGATGTGAATGACAATGCACCAGAGGTAGTGCTAACAGACCTGTATAGCCCAGTGTCTGAGGATGCTGCACCCAACACAGTTGTAGCCCTTCTCAATGTCAATGATCAAGACTCAGGCCCCAACCAAAAAGTAAGCCTGGGCCTGGAGGCCACACTGCCTTTCCGACTCAATGGCTTTGGAAACTCCTACACACTGGTGGTGAGTGGCCCCCTGGACCGGGAGCGGGTGGCTGCCTACAATATCACAGTGACAGCCACTGATGGGGGAGTGCCACAGCTCACATCTCAGCGGATGCTGCAGGTTGAGATCTCTGATGTCAATGACAATCCACCAAGCTTCCTGAAGGACTCCTACTCCATCTACATCCAGGAGAACAATTTGCCAGGAGTATTGCTCTGCACTGTGCAAGCCACAGACCCAGATGAAAAGGAGAATGCAGAGGTGACCTACTCCCTATTGGAGAGGGAGGTTCAAGGGCTGCCAGTCACCTCCTACGTCTCCATTAACAGTGCCAGTGGCATCCTTTATGCTGTCAACTCATTTGACTATGAGAAATTCCGGGAGTTCTTTGTGACTGTGGAAGCCCAGGACAAGGGGAGCCCACCGCTGAGCAGCACTGTGACCGCCAACGTGTATGTGGTGGATGTGAATGACCATGCCCCTCATATCCTCTACCCTACCTCAACCAATTCATCAGCAGCCATTGAGATGGTGCCTCGAACTGCCCCTGCTGGCTACCTGGTCACCAAAGTCATAGCCATGGACTCGGACTCTGGGCAAAATGCTTGGCTCTTTTACCATCTGGCCCAGACCTCTGATCTGGACCTCTTTAAAGTAGAACTGCACACAGGAGAAATAAGGACTACCAGGAAGATGGGTGATGAGAGTGGCACCACTTTCAACCTGACGGTGGTGGTGCGAGACAACGGAGAGCCCTCACTCTCAGCCTCTGTGGCCATTACAGTAGCTGTGGTGGATAGAGTGTCCAAAATCCTCCCTGACACCCAGAGGCGTGTTAAGAGCCCTCGGACATACTCTGAAATTACACTTTATCTTATAATAGCATTAAGCACAGTATCTTTTATATTTCTTTTGACAATTATTGTTTTGAGCATCATCAAGTGCTACCATTACACTGAGTATGGCACTGCGTGCTGTGGAGGCTTCTGTGGAGTGCGGGAGCGGTGCCCTGCAGAGCTGTACAAGCAGGCCAACAACAACATCGATGCCAGGATACCACATGGCCTCAAAGTACAGCCGCACTTCATTGAAGTGCGAGGGAATGGCTCCCTCACCAAGACTTACTGCTACAAGGCCTGTTTGACAGCAGGCTCAGGGAGTGACACTTTCATGTTTTACAACACAGGGGCCCAGACAGGACCAGGGCCTGGGGGAGCCCAAGCAGCAGTGACTGACAGCAGGCACCTCACAGGCCAAAGTGGACAGAGTGCCGGGAACCTGATTATTCTCAAAAATGAGGCTGTTTCTCAGAATGAGGTAGGCTGCAAGGACAGTGGTCAAGGGGTCCTCGACAAAGTCATGCATTTTCATACTCCCAAGTATCCTGTGGTTGGCTTTTTGATAGTGATAGGGGTTATCTGTTAAACTGAGTATGTATTGTACCTGTTATTTGATCACAATCTGCTATTTCCTCTCTAGAATTATAGCACTAGAGAATTGTTTTACCTTCCATTTTCTTTTCAGATATATGAAGACTTGTCCATAAAATTGTTTGAGAAATGAGGATTAGTCTTAAATATTTGATGTTAAAACACAGCTTAGTATAGAAATAGAACAGGCCTGAGAGCTTTCAAGAGTAGCATTATGAGATTATGAGATTCAAGGAGAAATGGCATCTGCTGTATCATTCATAGGAAAAGTTCTTTTGAAATTCTGTGGGAGTGTCGTGTTTTTAAAAAGCTCTGAGAGCTGTAGGGACTGGGGTAGTCACCTCTATATGGTGTCTCTGTTTTTAACATGGACTGTCTTCAGTGAAAATTATCCAGTTAATATTTCTAATTATGTGACTAATGTGATAGGATCTTCTGGAAATTCGTATCAGAGGTGATAAAACCATAGAATGTGGTCTCCACCCTGAAACCAAAGTTTGTTTTGACTGTATAACGTGGTAGTTCTTTTGTATGGGGCTGTCAGAGGAAATGAGTGATGGTAAGGCAGAGAGATCAAGTACCAATTTGTCAGGTTGGGCCAGGGAGATGTTAGAAAGAGTGGATTTGGATGTAGGGGGATGGTGAAGACCAGAATTAGCTAGGTTGGGGAAAAATGGGAGGGAAAAGAACTCTCCTACTAGCTCTAGCCACTTTTCTTGGGAGACTGATCTGAATTCATTGTAAGAGGATTTCCCTGCATTTAGCTTAAATACAGTCTGTAATCTTCTGATTTCCTGTTGACAGTTCCTATGGTTTTGATGAAATGTGGTAGCCTCTTAAAGTCTCTCATGTCTTTAAGTTAAATGACAATACTTCCAGAGCACACGTCCATTTTATGGATCTAAAATTTGATCTGTAATAGCTACAAAGCTTGGAAAGGGTTGTATATGAAGATAGGTATTAATATAAGCACTGGTTGGAGTTTTAAGTGGGCATAAGGCCAGCTTGTTAATTATTATGAAGAATATATAAATTATTGGAAAGTACATGAATATTTGATTGTGTTTGTGTAATGTGTTTGTCTCCAAATGCATGCTTGATATGATAGAGATCTGCTTTGTGGTGGTTTAAACTTATATTTCAAAAGCCAAAATTTTGTCCTATAAATAGTGGTGAATTATTATCTCCTCAAACAACTACTTTGTAGGTAAGATTTTTAGAGCTGCTACAAAATAGTTAATGATATTTGTCCCTCAAAATTTTGTGATATATTTTCATTGACATATAGCTGTTTTTTTTTAAAGTCCTTTGCATTCCAAGTTCGTGACAATTTTGTGGAAAGTAAAATGGATAAGCACAGATGAAAACAAATGGATTGAGAGGAGAATTTTTTTCTCATGTATATTGCAGGTAGATTTATCAGAAGAGACTGACTGCAGATTGCAGATTAAGACAGGAAAAAATCAAAGTTTTTAAATCATAGCCTTTGGGTATATATGGGCTTAGCTTTAAATATGGATGCTGTAGATATTGCTTAACAAATTCCTATGAATGCCTTTGGAACTGGGGTGGGCTGCAGGTGGTGAAAAGGCAGGAGAGCAGGCCAGGCAAAGCTCAGCTTTGCCACCAGCTGTGAGCATAAGCTCAGAGGACGGACTCTCTCCTTGCTCAAATCTTGGGACGATTTGATGCATGAACTGTGTCTGTCTTACATTGCCCTGTGTGTTATCATGTACCTCAGTACACAAACCTTTAATCTAGGAAGAATATTAGGTCAGAAAGTGCTTGCTCGTGTGGGATTTTGCCAGGAGAGCACATGATTTTAATAAAGGCAAATTTCTGCCAGATGCTTTCGGAAATTCACTGAAGAGCCTCACAATCGACAGCTCCTGAAATTATTGCAGTTATGGGGAGAGCGTGAGTCACAGTGTTGTATCATGGCAAAACGGGATCATAAATCACTCAGCTCTGAAAGTCATCACCACTAGATCAACCTGTGAAATTCCCGTGCTGGGCTTTGTCTTTTCCCTACCTAGTCATTGCAGGTGGTGGGATCAGATGGGGATTGTAAAGGAAAAGTAAGAGGATTTGCACTCACAGATTCCTCTGCTGTGTCGTATATGTATAATTTCATTACCTGTAAATTATACATTAAGGGAACACTTATCAACATCTGACATTTGAGGAAACAACTCAGAAACTAACATACACAATCACAGTGCTAATGTATGCTAAACTATGTCTGTCAGACTCCAAAGACTGTGCTTTCTTCAACAGTATGAGTAAACAGAAATCTCAGTGTTCGTATTCCTTTAATATGGGATACTCAGGCATTTAGGCTGCTACTGATTCACCTAGCAATGTAAATAAACTGCTTTTGGAGAAGGTAACAATTGACAGAATCAGTGAATAGAAATGTTACTGCCAGGTTAATGTATTTTCTGCATTTGCTTATTTGTTTTACTATTGGCAAAACTTGTTAAAATCTTTTTATCTCTGTTCTTTCACTGATTTCTCTCTTTTTGCTTATTAAACATCAGCATTTAACAGCAGGCTCTAATCTTTTAGTGGATTTTACCCCCAGCAAGGTGATTTCACGAGCCACTTGTGCAGTACAGTTTTTGAAGCAACTATTTGGCAATGGGGCAGAATGTCTCTTTGGATATTTATAAAAACCTGATATTAAATGTGGCTGGCACCTCCTTCAGAGTCTCCATGAAAAGAAACCAAATCTTAATGTGGATTCTGTGCATTTATGGTCCTGGTGCTGTGATTGCTGATGCATCATTTTTGCATACTCTGGGCAGATTTGTCCAACTGCATCTTGCTGGGACAGCTGGCTTAGCATGTGGAAATTACAAAACAGTAGTAGAGATAAATCTGTATTCACTTTCACATATTCTAAAGCAATCTGTATTCACTAGATCTTCAGTTGAATTATTTTTCCACTGTGTGTGCATATTCACCCAGATTCCAGATGTAGTGACTTGCAAGAGTTAGTCCTTCTTTCAGTGTCACCTAATTTATTTCCCCCAGGACTGACTTTTCCAACTGGTGAGTGGGTTCTGGGATCAGAGTTTATACTCGGTGTAAAGTGACATGGTGATGAATTTATAAAAATTGCACAATGATCAGAATAAGGCAAAGAAATTGTATCTGTGAACTTCCGTTCCAGTGTTTCTTGCTTTGATGGTCACTTTTGAGTGGGTGGAGCTACTTTGTTTTGCCATTTCCATGTTGGTTATAGGACTGTTCTTCTGAGAAAAGGCTTATTTTCTTTGATCTGATAATGTAATATTTTCTTCAAATTACCTCCTTCCTCCCTTTTTCTACAGACCTTCTGAGCCAGATGGAATTATGACTGAGCTCTTCTCTGTCTCTTTATCTTGTACATACTCTGACTGATGAAGAAGTCTATTTATTGTAGCTGAAATGTCATTGGCATACCCTTTCCTCTGACCCAGGAGTGTGCCATCACATGGTCATCTGGTCTAACTCAGAACACTCTGCAGGGACAAAGCCTGTCACATTATAAATTGTCTATTGGCATGCTGTCTGCTTGACAGAATAGCACAGTCAGTTCTGGAAATTTGCTTCAGTTGGCCACCAATTTTTTTCTCTCAATGAAAGATCAGAATGATGCCTATTTGTAAATGTTTGAAAAAATTGCAGCCACCAAACCAAGAAGTGTAGCTGAATTTCTTGGGGATTTAAGGGTGTCTTTAAATGTGACTTTTGCAGTACTTCACCTGGACTGATGCTCCTGTGCATATTATAATAAGAACATAAAATTTAGCTGATTCATATGGTAGTATTTGGGGAGATATAATCTATAATGATGATTTCAAACATCAAAGATGAAGAGGAATCCTTAGCAGCGTTTCAGTCTACTAGCCTAAAAACTATACAAGTGTTTCCTTTCAAAAATTTGAATTGAAAACTGCATAGATACATCTGACTTTGCAAAGGTGACAAGAAATGTTAGTTCTTTGGCACATAAGCAACATCAGTTCCTTTCTGGCCTTGCAGGGTCAGGACTCTGGGCTCCAGGGAAGTGAAACTGTGAGTGGGAGAGTAACTGCTGTGCTGGCAGGCTGTGCATGCAGCATTAAGCAAACTTAGCATTTTCTGTTGTACAGGAATCATTAGGTAGTTTTTTTAAGGTTATGCTTATTTTACTTCCCTATTTTGTGGATTAGGGTTGTAAGTGGCTGTTTTCAGAGGGAAGTATCCCACCTAGAATTCTCATATTTATCATCTCTTCATTTTAATTTACCTGAAGACAAATAGGAACATAACAATAATTATGTTAAATGTTATATTCCTTTTTGTCTTAATTGCCAATAGTTTATATATTCATTTTCTATTGCTGTCTAACAAATTACTACAAATCAGTGGCTAAAAACAACACCTATTTACTATCTCACAGTCCTGCCTGGTGTGGTTGTGTTCTCTGCTCAGGCTTTCAGACAGCTGAAATCAACATGTTGGCCTGGCTGGTTCTCATCTGGAGGCTCTGGGAAAGAATCCACTTTGAAACTGATTCACACTGTTGACAGAGTTCAATTCCTTGAGGGCACAGAACCAAGGTCTCTGTTTTCTTCCTGGCTGTCGGCTGGGGGTGGCTCTTGGCAACTAAAGGTTACTGTCAGGTGCATGCCCCACAGTCCCCTCTATCCTCAGAGCTGGCAACTGAGAATCTTCTCTCACATAGGTTCCCTCTCTCACTTGGAACTCTCTGACTTCTGTCTCTGGCCTCTAGCCCCAGATTAGGTCAGGCCCACCCCACAATTTCCCTTTCTTAGTCGTCTGTGCCATGTAACATAACCTGATCACAGGAGTAAAATCCATCATAGTCACAGTCTTGAGGGTTAGGCAGAGTGTGTACACCAAGGTATGGGGACTTGGGAGCTAACTTAGAACTCTGCCTATCACTGTTTATATCAATCTTCACAAAACATTACTGTGGAAAATCTTCAGTGGTTACCTCCTTAATAGAGCCCTCTTAGAAAAGAGAAGGAGATACTCCATGTAGTCTCATGTCTCAGAGGGCTGTTTATGTCTTCAACATGGATTTCCATGATAAGAAGATGGTATATTATTTCACTGAGTAGTCATGTGAATTTGTTAATACCATAAGGTCCTGTTTACCTATTTTATTTTAAATCTGTGGTAGAAGAGGTGATTCACCTTTCTATATCTCAAGTGATCTCTGGTATAAATCATAACACAATTACAGAGAAATTAAATCTTTGCTATTATTTTGATAGAAACTTAATCTTGTTCTTCAATAATGCTATATCACCCAAATTAGTTTTCTACATCGGCAGTTTTATTGTGATTAATTATTCTGTTAATCGACTAGCTTTGAAGCATCAGAATATACTGGAGATTTTTACCAACAGAAATTAAGCATTGTCCTGGGATGTATTATCCAAGTACTAGAGAACTAAATAGCCTCTCATTTAGTTCAAGGTCTTACTGTATGCCTCACTGTCAGGAATATCAGTAGTCAAATCATCTTTCAACTTGGATTTTTCCAAATTTAGTCAAGTTCTGGATGGAATCCATGTACACTTTATTACTTTTAATCTTCCTTTGTTTTAAAATAAATCAATATCTGGGAAACCCAGAAGCAAAAAAAGAGAAAAAAGAAGAATACATGTTGTTCTATCCAAAATTTCTTAAAGCCACAAACTTTTGCATTAGAGGGTCTTAAACACGAATTTCAGTCAAGCTTACCAATCAGGCAAGTCATTTAATCTCTCCAAAGCTCAGATTTCTCATTTTTGAAATTTGTGTACAATAATGCTAATAAACTTGCATGATAGTTCATGCATTCAAAAGCATTTTAAGTACCTACCTAATGCCAGAACACTGCAAGGCTTCTGAGGATATAACAATGAACAAGACAGATACAGCCCTGGTTTCATGGAGTTTACTACAGTCAGATGAAGAAAATGTCAGGGCAAATGCAATAATATGTGTAAAGTGATTATCCCGTTGCTTAGTATCAAGTAGATACTTAAAAGATATTAATTTGTTTCTTCCTAACCTTTTCCCTGCTTGATCTTACTGCCATAAAAACTCTCCTAATCATGATTCTGGCAAATGAGTCTGAGAAGCATCTTGTTGTTGATGGATTATAGAAAATAGCAGCATGACCTATAAAATGTGTCATTGAGGGAGTGAAATTGTGCAGTGAACTGAGTTTCCTGGTCAGTTGGTGCCTTTCAGCAAAACGAGGTTGGTGATTTCATTCCAAAGACCAAATTGCAGCACTTTTCATCATGAATTTTACTCAGTCTTAGAAAAATTGGCAGCATTCACTCAACAGATGTCAGAGTCTTTCTAGATGGAAGGTTCCCGCTGCCGACAAGCTGACATTAGTGCTCCTGATGGAAAGGAGAGAGACAGTGATGATGATGAGTCATAAAAAGTATTTCAGTCATATTTTCAGGTTTTCAAAATGATTTGCAAATATTTTCTCTTGTTTCTGCTAATGCCACTGGTAGAAAATGGGAGCCCCTTCATTTGGCCTCCAGAATTTTATGCTGCCTTATATGAGATGTCCACAGTAATCTGTCAGAACTTGAAAAACAAAGATGAAGCAGTTTGCATATTCATATCTTGCCAGTGGAGTGAAATAGGATCAAAGAGGGCATATAGGATGGGGGACAGTTAGGTCAAATCATTTTTCTGGGCCTTAACTTTGGCTAAACCTCTGAATACCATCTAGCCTTCCCACAATACATCTGGAAGTTGGCATGCTGATCACTCCCCCCACCAGGTTTTTGAAGAGATGTCTTATGAAATACTTTGTTTCTCCTGAGTGAACTATAAGAATGATAGGAATGAGAATTATTGACAGTTTGAAATAGTTTTGTGGCTTTGTGTCTACCAAATATGATAAGTATAATCCAGAAAAAAAATGTGAAGTACAGCCTCTATTCTCCCATCTTTCCACTGAAACAGACCTTGATATTCAATGATGGGGTCACTTTGATCTCTGCCCATGAAACACATCTAGAGGGCCATTTTGTCACAGGTTTTTCATAATAAAATTATTTCTAATTGATGTGAGACAGTGATGGTAATAGATTTTGTCTTCAAAGATTCCTGAGTAGCTTCTACCCAACACATAATTCCCCAAATAGTCTGTAGGTACCCATATTTCCCTCTTTGTCTCCTCTGCTTTGGATTGACAGTTTGTAGACAAAGGACAATAGCAAATCTTCCCAATGCACAGATGGTGCAGAAAGAGTCAGGCTCTTCTTGTGTTTCAGCTACTCCCTGCTAAGCACTAAGAGCTTACTGAACAGTAATTGAGTGAGGAAGCAAAGCACTCAGGGGGCAGTAGGGAACAAGTACAATTGCATGAACAGGATTATGTAACTAAACAAGGTCAAACTCTGCAATGGTTGGTTTTCCCCTTCCTAGTATTCCTCTTCAATCAGCGTAAGAGCCTGTTATCAGTTGCTAGTGTTATGACTGGGCACATCCATCTTGGGTAAAAGATGCTGGAGTCTGCAAAACAATCAACAGATTGTAGTATACTGCAGTCCAGCCAAACCAGCCAAATGTGTATAGTTGTATGCCCTGTTATACCTACATTCCTGAATTGGGGTTTTCCCTTAATGGGACATTTGAGGCAAGAGCAATGAAAGCTTTTCCTGTCCCCAGACTGCTTGTTCTCTAGAATTTTAAGAATTAAATTCCTGCAAAGGGCAAGGAAAAGCCAAAGCTGGCCCTTGCAACATCATTAAGCCTGGTTTGCCACATTTAAGTCTGTGCAAGGAGACTGACAGCTAATTTAGTTTTCTCCTGAAATATTTATATATATGGATAGCATCTTAGAGTTGCACATGAAATAGCTCATTCAATCCTTATATTAGATGCCTAGAAATACTTTAAGGTAAAAACTAATTGAGTAACATTACATTTTCCCATCTTAACAGAAAACTCCTTTTGTGTTTTTGCAGCCACGACAGCCCAACCCTGACTGGCGTTACTCTGCCTCCCTGAGAGCAGGAATGCATAGGTATGTATTTCCCTCTTTCCTTCAGTCAGAAGTAACTTTGGCTTTGTATAGCTCAGATAAACAGTGACTTCATAGGCCAGAAGCAGCTCTCAAAACTGAGAAGCTTTAGATATATTTTTCCAGGAGAATGCAATTATTTTTGTCTTCATGTCTTTCTATTCTTTGAAACATTGAAAATGATCAGTGCCAAATGCTTATCTAGTGCTGGCAAAATAAGAATCCCCTGTAAAATTAGAGTGAGGCTGCTGCATACTTCCTATCATTGAAATTTCTAAAAGGATGTGTCAAAAGAAAACTGAGTCACCAACAATAATCAATAATCAATATGATGGATTTCTTGAGAGGAGCTGTTCAACCAGGGAGATCTCAAACCAAACTAAGAGTCTCAAAATGGTTAGAAAGTTAAATTGGCTTATGAAGGCAATTACGAGATTTCCAAAGGGAAAGTTACAGTAATTGGTTGACATTTAAGGTCTTATGAAGTGGGGCATGATCATAGATTGGTTATTATAGTATACTTGTCTATTTCTGATAGGTTACTTCTACTGGACCAAAACCAGCTTGTTTCCAAATGTTACTTAAACTGCAACCTTTCCAGGGTACAAGTTTTTTCAGAAAGCCCCCACTTTTATCCTTAGCTCTTTAGAAAGTCCTTGCCATTTCTCAGAAAAGGGAATGACTCCTAGGAACGCCAATGTAGGCAGCCCATTTATTTTACTTAACAGTTCCCAAATCCATTGTACTAGGAACCAAGGTCAGGAAGTAAATCTGTCCACTGAAATGTTTGTGCCTGACCAATATTGTGTAATACTCAAATTTGATCTTAAAAAAATTTTAAATTCTTTACCACAGTGCCAGTTTTACCAGTATGAAAGCAACGTTGTTAGTATTAAGGCACAAGTCCCACAAGTTCCTGTCTATTTTGCAAAACCATGGATGATGGACTGTTCACACCATCTTGGAGGGCCTGAAGGTTTTAGGGTAGTCTTAAAATTCTGTTCCATAACCTTAGATATATTTATAATTGCTTGCTGCAGATCCTGCTTACCCAAGGAAGGTATGATGATGCAAATGAAAGAATGAAACCCCGTATTATGGTATGTTAAGGGTTTGGGGTTATTATCCCTTTTTTGACAGGTTGAGACTCAATGTACAAAGAAGCCTAAATTAACTATTTGGTTAGCATGTTGGGTAAATGATTTTGACACAGCTGGAGCAAGATATCCTAACCTGCATCTTCCTGACCTATCATGGGGAAATGCTTTATATAGCCTTTTTCCGCAAAAAATAAACATTGCCTCAATAGCTTTATGTGTAAAGTAGAACTGTCTTAAATGATAGTGTCTTTACAAGACCAGGATATTGGGGATTTAGTTAAATTAGAAGAACAAACAATATTTCTGGTAAAGAGCCACAAAAAACAAAAGGCAAATCCAGTCACTGTATGGGTAGAATTTCCTCTGTAAGATCATCTGGAGTGTTGATCACCCCAGAGAACATCAAACTTAAAGGTATTATATAAGGGAATTCCATCAGTGAATGAATTGTAAGAAAAAAAAATTGGGGCTATTTTGAAACTCTATATGCTAAGGTTAAATTCATGATGGCTAATGTACCATGTATTTTAAGGCCAGCATCATCATAAGCAAGGAGCCATTTATTATATTTATGATGACATAATAAGGTTTAATCACATAAGTCAGAGGGAATTTCTCCCAAGTGGTATTTTCCATTGGGGTTTTCTAAACAAATTAGAAAATTGACAGTGACAATGTGAGTTTAGTCTGTGGATGTATTGGCATTAGTAGTTGTTTGTACTTGATGTCCCTTCTTGGTACTAAGGCAGTTCTGAATGCAGTTGCAGGAGCTGGATGTATATAAATTCCTGTCTTTTTTCAGATAGCAATTTTTGTACACACCAGCAGTTAAGTGGGATGTATCAGAGGTTTTTCTTTATTGCTGGAGCTAAAGGGTGGTCTAAATTTAAAATACTTGGGATGAATAAAAGCAATATTATTACAATTAAAGATTTAATTTGGCACAATGAAAGGTTGACAAGTAGGGCAATAAAAGAAATTCAAAAGGTAGTAATAATATTACAAGATATGGGAACAAAATGGGGTAAGTTTAAGACTATGATTTGTTCTGTGATCTTGGGTAAAGCTGGCCACTCTGAAGTCATCTGCTTCTGGGACCCAGTTGATCCTGATTCTTAATCAGTATTGTTTTTTGTTTTTTTTCTTAATCAGTTTTAGTTAATAGTCATTTATAGGGATGAATGTTCAATTTTAGTCTCTCAGTAATACCCACTTAAACTGGGAGATATGAATCTAGGGGTTAATTTTCTGCAGTTTAACAGTTATAATTTTTTTTTTAGTAAGCCTGATTAGGTCCTTTTTAGTAAGGTTTAAAACCCAATCTGGGAGAACCTATGATGGCGGCTAGGTGAGACAGAGCAAGGAGACACCTCCGTGAAAAACAATGAATAAAAACCAGAAAGTGACCCAGAACGTCACCTCCAAAGTAGCACCAGCCGGACAAGGTCTGCTAAAGCCACAGGGAACGTCCATTTGGCGAAACCAGAAATCTGCATTCTGAAACGAGTGAGTGAGTCTGATTAGACCCTCGGCCACGCTGCGGTGCGGGGAAACAGGGACTTGGCGTCTGGAGACCGGGAGCGGCGGCAGATAAGACGGG
>PVKY010005609.1:0-17142 GCA_004027775.1 Bradypus variegatus
CCCCTCCGTCGCCACAGGTCTGAACGCTGGGCACCCCTCAAGAGATGGCTTCTTCCATGAAGCCTTGCTGCTCATGAGGAGGCCTCTCCCACAGCCAGCTCAGTTCCCCGTGACCGTCCCCACTGGGAGTCTGTGGGCTCACTGGGCAGGGATGGGGGAGCAGACGTGGGGCAGCCCCAGCCCGACAGCCGCCCAGTGTCATGGCGATGACACGGCCTCCCCATCACTCAGCCTCGCAGCACAGGGTTCCACGTGCCCCCATCACCGATGGAGACAGGGCAGTGTTGGTGGCTGTCCCGTCTCTCCCATCAGGTACGCTGGCCCAAGGACAAAGAGCAACGTGCACGCCACTCCACTGCCTCGCTGCGCACGCAGAGGAACTCATGTGCAGACTTTCCTCAAATCCCAAAATGCAGAGAGGACAGAAAGTGGCGTGTGACGGGCCACGTGCTGGACTTGCAGCCAAACGCATTTAGGCCGAGAACTCCCTGCCACTTGCAGAATGTGGGATTTGAGCAGCTTGGGTCCCTTTTCTGTCAAGTGAGGACAACACGGAGACGAAGTCTGTGACATGCCCGCGGCTGCCTGGCACGTGGCGTGGTGCTCACCACGCGGTGCAGCGTTTTCCCACCAAGTGTCCAGACAGGGCACTCGCGGCTTTCCCAGGCGTCCCTGGCTCCCCTGGGCAGACCCCCTCTCGGCACTTCTTGCACACACGCCTTGCTGCTCAGCCACGCCCCTTCCTGCAGGTCACACGCCACCTCTGCTCTGAGCCCTGCTGGGAAAGCCCCCTCCCCATGGCAACCAGGCCCCCCAGGGCCCAGGCGAAAGTCACCTCCCACCCCAGGCTGCCCTGACTCCCCTGGCCAGTTACACGTTTGCTTTCCTGAACCCTCTTAGCAACAATTTATTATAAGAATTCTCACAAGCCTCATGGGTGTCAACAATTATTTTGAATCTTCCCTCTGCCCCCAGCCCCCACCCCGATTGTGAGTTCCTTGAGGTGGGGACTAAAAGTTTCTCATCTTTTTAATCTAATACCTAACATGTTATTTGACACCACAAAACCTATAAAACAGTAGGTGTTTAATAAATGTTTGCTGCTTGAATAGATGAATGAATGAAACAAATATAAAACCTAATGACTGGAAAAATGAAACCTAGAGGCAGATGTACAAACCCATCCAGAGATGCAGGTTAAAGGGGCCAGGGCACAGACGCAGCCTTCGGAGAAGAACTGGAGAATGTTACTTTGTAAAGTGTAATTTGGCTTGACAGCTGTAATTTATATTGTCACTGACCTCTATTTCTTGAAAATGACATTTGTAGCCAAACGCTTCCCTTGTTCCTACACGAGCTGTCACTTTCGCTGTCGCTTTGTCCTCTCAGATGGTAGTTTTAAACGTCCCATACGAGGATCTAAAAGGATCTGATAGAGTAACGAACAAAAAGGCCACTTGAAACCCTTCATCTTCCGCAGAGTTTTACGCTGGCCAAGAAAGACGAGGCGAGTGGCTGTGAGGGTGTCGTTACAGACAATCAGACAAATAATAAACGTGAAATACCCGAGCATCCAGCTCACTGCCCGTCGCGCTCAGACGGGTACGACGCCAGCGAGGAGGACGAAGCGCGTCTCGGCACGTTCACCTGGATGGCCGCGTTCCCACAGAAGAGCCACCAGAAACGAAGGCAGCGCAGCTCTCCGCTGTGTCTGCGGCAGACGACTCAAAAATAGGGTCACCCTTTTTCTTCCAGCCGGGGTTTATTACGATCGAAACGCTGACAGATTATCAAGAGGGCCACAAGCAGCCCCAGTGTCCATCCCTAAGGAGTGAGGGAAGCAGGAGCTACAGCTGATGGTTAGAAATTCCCAGCTCCAGGCCCCGAAGGGATGAGACTAAACGACATTTGGCCTGGGAACCCTGCAGGACGCAGAAAACACTGGCATTTCTTTCTACCTCCAGAGGTAACGGGGAGCCAGTCAGGTAGCTAAGAAACAAGAGGGTGGAGGCTCTCCCTCAGCGGCGTGGTGCTGAGCCCACTTCTGAACCGGCTGCTGGCCTGCCCCCCCTGCAACTCGACGCTGTCACCTGAGCTCCGTCCCACACACCAGGCCTGATCAGGTGCCCGGGTGGGAGCACTGGGTGGCACTGACCAGGTCCCCACTCCCACGGGATGGGGCTGAGGTTCTGGGGGAGACAAAGATGGTCAGCGAGTAAGAAAACAAACAAAATAAAGAGGACAATGGGGAGACGTAGAGTTCAGCAAACAAGGCAAAGCAATCACTCGAGCTGGAGCGCAGGCCACCTGTGTGTCTGCTCACTGGAGGGGGGCCGGGCAGAAGTGGGGGGGCCCTCTGGAGGGAGCCACCCTTGGGAATCCTCAGGCGTGGAAGCCACGGGCAGCCGCGGCAGAAGGGGAAGCCCTGGGGCGTGCGGGTTTCCACCTCTGGTTCCCACTTCCCCTGACTCCTCCTATCTGCGGAGCCCTCCGTGTCCCCAGAACTCGTCCCCGGGAGAAACCACCTGTGAGGCCTTGGGCCCCCATCTCCTAGAGACGTCCCCACGGGTAGGGGCGTCCGACACAGAAAGCGGAGCAGAGCCCGCAGCTCCATCCCCGCCTGGGCGGGGGCGCCTCGAGGAGATGGGAAGGCACCCCTCGCCCCCGACTTCCTGACGGCTCCGAGGAGGTGACGCTGCAGGTGCTGCCCGGCCCGCCCGGCTCCTCCTCGGGGCCTGGGGGGGTCTCACCTGAGGGGGCTGGGCCCTGCCCCCACCACACCTCAGTTAGAGATCAGCACCTGGGAGACCAGTGCTTTATTTTCTTGGCCTGGAACACGGTCTGCAACAGCTCCTTTTAAGAAAATGCCTACTGTTACGCACAGATAAGCACTAAGTGGGCTTCTCCCCTTTTCCATTTTCGGAATATACCCAGAGTGTTACCACTAGCATTTTCATTACAGAAAAGTCTGCTCAAAGCAGCCTTTTTAGAAAACTGGATGTTATTTTGGCTATTAGAGGACAGCAAATGGCCGTGAACTGCGGGGGTTTACAGACGCACGAGCTGGCAGACACGAGTGGCAAATGAAAACATACAACATTTGCATTTTCCCCTTTTATGGGGCACCATAAAAATGTGGGGAGATATTTTGCTCACTCTGCAGTCAAAGTTACTAATTAAGCCAAACATTACTGAACCAGAAATACCTATAAAAGCTTCTTCTTTTATTTTTTAACCCACATCTGAGCATTAGCTTATCACAGGGACTTTCCACCGGCTCCTGGATGATTAGGGTCCCTCACTCCATAATTCACCGACGGAATCTCTAAGCAACGAAACCTCCTAGGAGAATGTAAGCAATGGTCAGAGAGTAAAGGAAACCTTCCCGCCGAGAAGGTAGATTGAAAACTGGTCAAAGGGAGGAAAGAAAGGCTCTGTCACCACGAAGTGTCTCCAAGGCTCACTCCTCAGCCCCAGTGTCTGCTCGCCGGCACTGCCCCGGCCAGGGCTCTGGGCCCTCATGGCCCCCGGAACAGTTCCTGACCACCTCCCGACCAGCAAACCTCCACTCGTGCATCGGGTCAGCTGTTCAAGGGCAGGCCCCTCCCTTACATGGTGCTGCGTGTTGCTCCTGTGCCCAGCGCAGGGCCGGGCGAGTGGGCTCAGCAGCTACTTCCAGGGGAAGGCCGTGGGTGGGCACGAGCCCTCCTGCGGCACGGCAGGCCTGCGTGGCTACCCCCCACCCAGGGGTGGTGGCAAGGACCCTGCTGCTCTGGGCTCCGGAACGCCAGATCTGGGCAGACCTCCAGAAGCCGCCTGGACCGGGGACGACCTAGACTCGCTCCGAGAGGCGGCTCTGCGGAGGACACCCTGCCGGGGAGCGAGCCACCCAGGGAGCAGCACCTGCCCTGAGCGCTCGGGGGGCTTTGCCAAGGAGCTTCCACCTGGGAGGACCTGGGTCCACAGAGAGCGGGGCCCTGGGGGAGGCAGACAAGTGAATATAACAGAACGTTCCCCCTCTGCCAACCGCCCTGCGAGACAGGTACGGTTACTCATGCTCTCCAGTTAAAGAAACTGAAGGTGATGAGCCTTCCGGGTGCACGTAAAAGGAAGAAAAGAAGGGAGTGGTGCTAGATGACCCGCCGACTGCCAGGCAACTGGTGAGTGGCCGAACCAGGCTCGGGCCTGCCCAGGCCGACGGTCCCAGACCCCGACGGTTCATTTTCGCCTCACTGAAGGTTTTGCTCTGCAGGTGGTGTGACCTCGGGGAACGGCACAGGGTGCCTTTCCCGTGGGTGGGGTGAAGGACATCCCGGGAGGTGAGGAAGGTCAGGAAGGCGCACATGGGAGGGGCTGGACAGCGGCCTTTAAAAGGTCACGTGGCCCGAGTCCCAGCACCAGCTGGTGGCAGGGCCGGAGCCCGCCGTTTCCCTGGGGGCTGTGCAGGTGTGAGGGGACGACGGGCGGGACAGTGCACAGTTCGCCCTGAGTTTGGAGAAAACCGAACACTTGCCCTTATCTGGCCTGGCCTGGCAGTGACGCGTCTTAAAGAGACACATGTTCACGTGTCTGTAAGGTGGTCCCTGCTGATGAATGCTGCTCACTGGAATAGTCCCCAACAAAAACGGGATGGGTTTGGTGAATAAACGGATATTTATGTTAACTTCTGACAAAGCAGACCATGAGAATTTCTTGAGATAATTTAGCATACAACTGAAACCAGAACAACTCAATCAAAGGAGAATGACTCGCTGCCACTGGAGAGCGGGTGCCATCTCTTGATGGGCCCGATGCAGGTGTCTGAAGAACAAGGCCGTCTCGGGCACACGGCTGCTCACAGCCAGCGTGCAGCTCAGCTCTGCCACAGCAGCAGCACCAGGGCTCGAAGCACTGAGTCACGGAGCACTCGGAAACGTACCTGCTATTTCTACCCTCGACCCTGCCTGTTTCCTACAGAGCTGGGGACACGTCTACAGGCCTCAGACCTCAGGTTCTGGAATGGGCTTCCTTTTATAGATGAACAAGGACTCTTTAGGGAAACTGAAACACAAATGATTCAGATGGTGAAGTTTAGGGGAAAATCTTTTTCTCTTTTATTTTGAAGTTTCAACCATCTACAACATTTCCAGAATTTTTGACTTGCTGAGTTAATTTTAAAACAGCTCAGGAAGAACATTTCTGAGGGACTCGCAGTTCTGGCAGAATGGCAGCTGGGCAGCCTGAGGAAGCCTCCTGCTCCAAAAGAGCAACGCTGGGCGCAGCTGACCAGTGCCCTCCTGCACACACAGCTGGGCGTGCAAGGGAGCAAAGTGAGTGTCCAGAGGCCAAAGAGAAGCGGGAACTGGGGCTGGAGCCACCAGGGCAGACTGTCGCCCTCACTAACCAAGTGGGGTTTGAATGCCCACAGGGACAGGGCAGGGGCCACTGGGGACAGGACCCAGGACACAAACCCTCTCACACGCTCTAAACAAAACTGGGACCAATAAGGGCTGCAACCCCTGAGAACGGGGAGCTAGAGGAAACCCCCCAGCAAGCAGGGGGAGAGGGCTTGCCTCCCTAGGCTCAATGCTGGGTCGAGGGGAGGGAAGACAGGAAAAACGGAAAACTCTGTTCCCATTGGCTGCCCCTCTTTTAGTTTGAGATGCCTAGAAGAAGAAAACACAAAATTTATGATTAAGATAATTTGAGAGTTTTAAAAATCAGTATGTTCAAATGATTAAGGACTGTTGGAGACTAAGAAAATGAATGCACAAAAATAAATACATAAAGAATGAATTGGAAGCATAAGCCACTGTTTAATAAAAGGCAGATTTGAAGAAGTAACTAATAGAGCTGTTTAACATGAAAAAAAAATGCCATTGAACTTCAAAACTCTATGAATAGATTAAAAAGAAGATTAAACACTGGTCAACAGAAAATTAATTTACTAGAATCGAGATCTGAGGAAATCTCTTAGAAAGTAGTGCAGAGAGATACAGAGATGAGAAATACGAAACAGACACTAAGGATAAGGAGGGCAGGATGAGAAGCCGTATCCTGTATCTAACAAGAACCCCAGCAGGAGAAATTGGGGGCATGAGGAAAGAGGCAATACTCAAAAGATTCAAAATGCTTAACAAATCCTGAGTAGGACTGAAAAAAAAAACACACAATACTGACATATCATAGCAAAACTCCAGAACATAAAAGACCCAGAGGTCTTCAAACACTAGATTATCTACAAAGACATAACAACTAGTCGGAAAGCAGCTTCTCAAAATCAATAACACAAGCCAGAAGAGAGTGGGATCTTATCTGTGAATTTCAAGTTCGAATTAGAATGCTAAATTAACACTCAAAGAAGAGCATTGAAATAAAGACATTTCTAGCCCCCTGCTCCCCACGCCATGAAAGAACTTATCATTTACGAACCTTCCATGAGAAAATAACTAAAAGATACTTGAAGATATTAAAAGAAAACTGAACCCAGAGAGAAAACGCAGACAGGATGATGACCAGAGAAAAAGGTAAATGTGCAGTGAAATCTAAACCATGCTCTGGCTGTGAATAAAAGGAGCTAGTAATGGTCACTACCCTCGGGGGTGTAAAAAACCAAGGCGAACTGAAATACTGGACATAACAACAAGTATGGGTTGATTAGAATTAAGGAATTTTCAAGTCCTGAACCACTGGTAGGAAGGTAGAGACCTTGTAAATTCAAGTCTGCATGTTGAAATTTTAGGGGCAGCCGCCTTCTCTCCCTGGCAGAGCAGGCCACGGGGAAGGGTCAGCCCTGTGTGAAGAAGGTGTCCACGCAGGGCCGCAGCCCTCTCAGGCCAAGAGACTGGCCACAAATGGGGGATGCAGCAAAGAGGCAAATACATCGAAGAGCTGGGATCCAGGTTCCTGCTGCGGGAGAAGGTTTGTATAAACGAGGGAAGAGGGACAGTTGGGAAGAACCCGAGGGTTCTGCACGGTGTTGGAGCAGGTCCTGGTGTGAACCAGGGCTTCCCAGTATATGTGGACAGACGCAGAGCTAGAGACGCGCGTGTGGGAGCCTCTGGGTGCGTGTCTCTCCTGCTCTGCCATGGGAGGGTCTGGGAGCAGTGACATCCCAGGGGCGACGAGCGCACCAGTGCCTGGATGGTGGTTCCTAAGACCGCTCTCCAGGGAAGGGGCAGCATTCCTGGGAGAAATGTCTGGGAAAGAACAGGGAAAGAACACAGTGAGCCAAGAAATCTTGTTGTGCCACAAAATAAGGAAACTCTCAAAGAGGGGCTACGTCAAAGGAACACAGAAGCCAGGTGGAAGGGCCACCCATTGGTCAAATGTAGGGAAATCTGGGCATTGAAATGAATACTGACAGCTACGGATTACAATCTGTTAAACAAGTTAGGAATCCATGGGTCCACACGATATAAATAAATAAATGAGTAAATAAATGAGAAGAGCAAGCACTGAGCAGACCCCAGCATTGCCTCCGTAATATCATCCTGATAAAAAATCTGGGTCTAATCACGAGATGCTTTTCCTAAGTCCAAGTCAAAGGAGACTCTAAGGAACAACTGCCCTACTATTTTCAACAATGCCAAGGTCCCGGCACTCAAGGGTGAGTGAGGAGCCAATCCAGATCAAGGCGAGGCCAGGCTTGCCTACTGGGGACAGCCCGTGGCCCCGGAATGGACCCTTCCGCTATGGAGGACGGTTTGCGATAACTGGCACAACTTGGGTGAAGGCTCTGAGTGAAGGGACTTTTCTGTTGTGTTTGAAATACTCTCCTAATGAAAGGCAAAAATAAACCTCAGGGAAATCCAAAACACCAGCTTAAATTTTAACCAAGGGCTCAAGGCCTGAGGAGAGCAGCAGGAGAACGTGGAATGTCCGGAGCCACAGCACGGGGCATGGTGCCCGCTCCCAGACTCCCCGCAGACCTCCCGGGGCACACGGGACACAACAGAGGAAGCTCACGGGGCCGGGCCGGTGCAGGGCCACCCCAGGGGACTGCAGGCAGCCTGCCCAGATGGGTCTCCCCGGGGGAGAAGAAAGGTCTCCCCACCACCCGGGAGGACACAAGCGCTCTGGCCCCAGGGCACAAGACAGGCCCATGGAAGGAGGCGAAAGGGAAAAGAACCCCCTTTCCTCCTGGGAGGGGCAGGAAGCATCCATGCAGAGCCTGGGAGCTCCGGGACCACCGAGCAAGCCCCCCTCTGGTCAGCAGGCCCAGGCGAGCAGGGGGGTGGGGTGGTAACCCAGCCCTGGACCCCAGACCCACGCCTGGAGGCTCTGATGTAACTGTCTGAGGTGGGGTCGGGGCGGGGGTGCGTGTACACACCTCCCCACTCCCGAGTCACCGCCAGGATCGAGGACGCACCCAAGCCCCTGCCCGGGGCAGAGACACAGGGCCTGCAGAGACACACTGCCTCCAGGATGTGGGACACAAGGGCCATCAACTCCGTGTTTATGGAACTGGCAGAAAACAAAACTATTGCTCTTAAAAACCAAACCAATGAAGCAAACAGGAAAAGCCAAATTCCCTTAAGAATATGGATACAAAAATCTTAACCAGAAACAAAATGAAATAAAATAAAACAAAATAAACATCGTGACCAAACTGTGTTTATCACAGGAATTCTGGAATTGCTGAACAATGGAGTATCACTATAAATCATCTTATTAACAGATGCAAGAAGAAGACCATATGAACAACTCAACAGATGCAAAGCTATTTTAATAAAATTAAAGTTATTGATGATTAAACCTCCCCTTCCCAAACAAAAAACAAAAACCAACACCCAGCAAACTAGATTAGGAATGAATTGCCTTCATCCAATACAGCTTAGCCCTGAAACACCTACCATAAATGTTGTAGATGTCATATTGATGAGAAAACCTTAAAATAATTCCTTTATTAGTAATTGTGTAATTTGAAACACGTCCTAAGACACTGCCCTCATAAGCTATCAGTAGGAGCAGCTGGGAAAATCCTGAAAGCGTAGAGTGACGTCTCTGTGTGTCATAGGGGGCAGGAGGAGGGAGCCTCACCCAATATTAAAAGAAATTTTAGAGACTTTGTAGGTAAAACAATGTGAAATTAGCATATGAATAGCCAGACTGATAGAACAGAATAGCAAATGCATAAGAAACCCAAGTGCATGGGGGAATTCAGTATTATAATTTAATAGGAGGAAAAAAATGGACTTGTAAAAAATGGCATTGGCACAATTACATAGCCGTTTGCAAGAAGATAAAAATGGACTCACACCTCCCTCCATATACAGGGGCAAATGCCAAATGGATTAGAGATCTAAATGTAAAAATGAAACCACAAAAGTGCAAGCAGAAAATTGAGTGAATTCTTTTAGAACCTGAGTGGGGAAACCTTCTTATCTATGAATCAAAATCCAAAAACATGCAAGGAAAAATCATTAAATTAGACTTCAATTTTTTTTTTGGCATGGCAACAAAATACCATAAGCAAATCAAAAGACAGATGACAAACTGGGAAAAAATTGCCACATACATCATCAACAAAGGATAAAAGCCTTAATACATAAAGAAGTCCCAGAATTGAAAAGAAAAAGCCCAGCAATCTGATAGAATAATGGGCAAAAGATATGAACAGCCATATCACAGAATAATTTAAATGAGCAATGAAAAGATGCTTAGTTTCACTCATAATAAAATAAGTGCAAACAGCCTGCACAGAGCGCCAGTTTCTCACGGGACTGGCAGAAGTCCCAAGGTTTGTCGTTGGTAGACGTCACTGGCGGGCTGTGGGGAAACAGCCCCTCTCAAACCCTGCTGATGGGAATGAAAACTGTCACAGCCTCTGGAGGTGGGTTTGCCAACATTTGGAAAATTGACATTGCATTCGGTGTGGACCCAGCATTCTCACTCCCAGCGTACCCACTTTGAGGAATCTACCTCAAAGACACAGCGGAGAAAATACAGGGTGACCATATGAAGGCTCAGAACCACCTCTAGGCAGAACAGCCCCACAGAGATCTCCGGAGCCTGCGAGAATGTTCCCTTACATGGCAGGAGGTTCTGCAGATGTGAG
This sequence comes from Bradypus variegatus, assembly GCA_004027775.1. NCBI lineage: Eukaryota > Metazoa > Chordata > Mammalia > Pilosa > Bradypodidae > Bradypus > Bradypus variegatus. The sequence goes on from PVKY010005609.1 coordinate 10,040, forward strand.
TGAGGGAAGGGAGAGAGGTGATCCGGGATTATCCTGGTGGCCCCATCTAATCCCAGGAGTCCTTGAAGTGGCAGAGGGAGGCAGAGGAGGGGGCCAACAGACGAGATGTCAGAGGGGGAGGGGGGTCTCAAAGCCTGGGAGGGACTCGACCCACCACTGCTGGCTCTGAAGGTGGAGGAGGGGGCCATGAGCCAAGGGATGCGGTGGACTTTACAAGCTGGGGAAGGGCCCTCAGCTAATGGTCAGCAAGCAAAGGGAGGTCTCCATCCGACAACCGCAGGACACTAACTACCCAAATGAGCAAGGAAAGAGATCCTCCCCGAGAGCCTCCCGGAAGGAACACAGGCCTACGGACACTTTGGTTCAGCCGTGAAAGCCAAGTTGGACTTCTGACATACAGAACTGTGAGAGCACACATCTGTCTTGTTTAAGCTGCTGAGTTTTGGTCATATATTATGGCAGCCATAAAAATTAATATACATCCCAAATTTCCATCAGTAGAAGACTAGCTAAATAAGCAAATAGTTATAGCCACACAATGGAGAACTATGCAACTTTAAAAAGGAACGAGGACGCTCTCCCTACAGAAATGAACAATGGCCTTTAGGATGTGTTGTTGAATGAAAAAGCAAGGTGCAGGACCTCATACATAGCATGCTACAGTCTGTGGAACAGAGATTATCTATCATCTATCTATCTATCTATCTATCTATCTATCTATCTATCTATCTATCTATCTATCCATACATCCATTGGCTTGTATTGTACAAAGACACTGAAAGGATAAACCTAAAACCTAATAAATATGGTCATCTATGGGAGAAGCAACAGAATAAAAGGGACAAAGACAAACATAACTTTTCTGCAAATATACCTTTTATAATAGTTTTGACTTTGAGATCATATAAATGAGTTACATACTCAAAAAATAAATTTAATTTTAAATGTTTTAATAAATTTTTAAAAGTAAAATTTTTTTTAAAGTAATCTTGGGAAGTTCCTGAAGATGGTGGCATAGAGATGTGTGGCAGACTGAGTTGAGTTGGAAAACTTCCCTGTGGGAAAAAGAAGCAGGCTACCTGGAGGGAGGGACAGTAACTCAACCAAGCTCCAAATGTGGTTTTAATCAACAAATTTGGACTACTGAAAACATGCTATGAGTACAGATAAACCCTGAGCAAGCAGAAAAGGAATACTGAGGTCTCTCCCAGCAGAGAGGAGGAAGGGCTGATGGAAAAAAATAAATAAATAAAAACAGAGGCTTTTGGAGATGGCTGAGCTCAGAATACTGGAAAAGGGCTGTGTCCCAAGAAAAGAGGCACAGAGAACTGGGTACCAACACCATTTAACTGGTGAAACTGGAGGCCTGGGGACTGGCTCTGAAAAGGAGCTTTCTCTCTTTTTCCTTTTTCTCCCCACTCCCATTCTAAGTAGCCCATTAGAGAAAGACTCAGGCATTTTCAATTGTCAGCCCTAACCCAGGCACAGTAGAGTTAGGAGAGTCAGAGAGACAAAGGAGGAAATCAAGTGGAGAAGATAACTCCCTAAAGGGTGTATCTTCCCTAAGAAAAGGGGGTGGAGCCCAGCTCTAGTGGCTGCCCTTCCTCAGAGAATTCAGACCCTAGGGCCTGTGTGGGGGGAGGGGTGGGGGGGACAGAAACAGCTTAAGCTTGGCTTCTCATACCCATGGCCCCTGGCCAGGACGGTGTCCACTGTGAGTTAAAAGGACCACACATTTTTATACCAGTGGGGAGCTGCGGGCTGACAAGCACCACCTGCTGGGCAGGATAGGAAAAGCACCGAGCCTAGAGACTTCACAGGAAATTCAGACAACCTGCTCCTCAGGGAAACTTGAAACTGTTTATAACTTATTCCTGAGACCTGGGCCTATTTGGTCTGGGAAAATCTGATTGGGGTAATCAAGAAAACCAGATGTTTAGACAACAAAAAAATTATGAGTCACATTAGGAAAAATGAAGATACGGCCCAATCAAAGGAACAAATTTACACTTCAAACAAGATAAAAGAGTTGAAACAACTAATTAAAGATCTTCAAACAAATCTCCTAAATCAATTCAAATATCACATCAATGAGTTGAGGGAAGATATGGCAAAAAGGATGAAGGATATAAAGAAGATATTGGTTGAACATAATGAAGAACTTGAAAGTTTGAAAAAATGATTGGCAGAACTTAGGGGAATGAAAGGCATCATAGAAAAGATGAAAAACACAATAAAGACATACAACAGCAGATCTGAAGAGAAAGAAGAAAGATTCATAAACTGGAGGACAAGATATCTGAAATCCTACACTCAAAAGAATAGATAGGGACAAATATGAGCAGGGACCCGGGGAACTGAACGCCAACATAAAGTGCACAAATACATGTGTCATGGGTCTACTCAGATCCATTCTGTTTGGGGTATGTCACACTTCATGGACCTGTAATTTTATGTCTGTCCTAAGAGATGTGAAATTTTCAGTGATTATTTCCTCCATTATTGTTATTGCCCCTTTTCCCTTTTCTTCTTTTTCTGGGATACCCATGACACATATATCATGTGCTTTATGTTGTCATTCAATTCAATAACACTATGTGCAGATTTCTCAGTAGAAACCATGGAGGCGAGAAGGTAGTGGTATGATATATTCAAGACACTGAAAGAGAAAAGCTGCCAAAAAAGAATTCTATATCCAGCAAACTATCCTTCAAAAATAAGAGAGAGTTTAAAATCCTCTCAAACAGACACTGAGAGAGTTTATGAACAATATACCTGCTCTACAGGAAATACTAAAGGGAGCATTACAGGCAGGTAGGAAAAGATGAGAGAGAGGTTTGGAGCACAATATTGGGTGATGGTAACACAATATTGTAAGTACACTGAACAAAGACTATTGTGAGTATGGCTGAGAAAGGAAGGTTAGGGGCATATATAACTTAGCAAAACCTAGAGTGGTCAATGATTGTGATTAAATGTACAAATATAAGAATGCTTTTACATGAGGGAGAACAAATGAATGTTAACTTTGCAAGGTGTTAAAAATGGGGTGGTATTGGGGGAAAATACAATCAATGAAGACTAGAGTCTATAAGTAACAGTAACATTGTAATATGTTTCCATATTAAGCTCTTACAGCTTACATCTATTCCTGAGTTGTAATGGCCATTTGTAAATTATGAGATGCTGAGCTCTTTGTTTGTAACCTGGTAAGTCCCTGGAACTTTGGGTATCTGTGTGACACCTGAGACTCAGAGCCAGAGTCTGGTAGCTGTGAATGTCAGCGTTACCCCATACAGCAACTGTTAAAGGGTATGAAAAGAAGAGATCAGACTTCAGTTAGAGATATGAATGTAATGAAACGGACTTGGTTAGGACTAAGGTGAATCAGACTAAAGCGTAACAGATGATATTGACTGTGTTTTTAAAACTTCAACTTCTGTGTGAGGCCAAAGGAAGAGATGTTTATTGGATGCAAAATTTATATTTTTTGTAACATATATAATTTAACTTGTATGGTCAGTTTATTAAAACAACATAATTACATGGAACATTGAATAGGGAGTGAAATCTGGTTGGTTTGTACAGGTTAGTGTGAAGGCCCAATGAATCCCAGAGTAATTTGGGCAGAGAACAAAAGTGTATCTGCAAAGACCTCTTGAGGGACTGGGGAAGATGTGGAAATACTAAATTTTCCCACTTGGGAATTAATGATATTCTCACCAGTATTGAGGGCTATCAATTTAGAAGGCTGAGCCCTTGATCTTGGGGCTTGCCCTTATGAAGTTTGTTACTGCAAAGGAGAGGCTAAGCCTACTTATAATCGTGCCTAAGAGTCACCCCCAGAGAACCTCTTCTGTTGCTCCGATGTGGCCCTCTTTCTCTCCAAGCCAACTCTGCAGGTGAACTCACTGCCCTCCCCCCTACACAGGATGTGACTCTCAGGTGTGTAAATCTCCCTGGCAAGGAGGGACATGACTCGCAGGGATGAGCTTGGCCCTGGCATCGTGGGATTGAGAAAGCCTTCTTGGATCAAAAGGGGGAAGAGAAATGAAACAAAATAAAGTTTCAGTGGCTGAGAGATCTCAAATAGAGTCAAGAGGTCATTCTGGAGGTTTTCTTATGCATTATATAGATATCCCTTTTTAGTTATTAGTGTATTGGAATAGCTAGAAGGAAATACCTGAAACTGTTGAACTGCAACCCAGTAGCCCTCAGTCTTGAAGACAATTGTATAACTATGTAACTTACATGGTGTGACTGTGACTGTGAAAATCTTGTGGCTCCCACTCCCTTTATACAGCATATGAGCAGATGAATAAGAAAATGAGGACAAAAAGTCAGTGAATAATAGGAGGGATGGGGGTATGGGATGTTTTGGGTGTCCTTTTTTACTTTAACTTTTATTCTTACTCTTTTAGTGTGCGTGGTAATGAAAATGTTCAAAAATTGATTGTGGTGATGATTGCACAAGTACCTGATGGTGCTGTGAAAACTGACTGTACACCATGGATGATTGCATGGTATGTGAATATCTTAGTAAAACGGAATTTAAAAAAATCTCATGACATTTAAAATAATATCTCATTGTGGCTTTAAAAAAGAAAAGGAACTCTCATGCATTGCTGGGGGAATGCAAAATGGGACAGCCACTGTGCAAGACCGTTTGGCAGTTTCTTACAAAGCTAAATGTAATCTTACCACACGATCCAGCAATGACACTCTGAGATACGAATCCAAACAAACTGACAATGTATATCCACACAAAAATCTACACATGAATGTTTACAGCAGTTTTATTCCTAATTGCCCCAAACTGGAAGCAACCAAGGTGTGCCTCAATAGGAGAATGCACAAACAAACTGTAGTGCATCCGTACGATGGAATATTATTCAATGATCAAAAGAAATGGGCTCTCAAGCCACAAAAGGACTGGAGGAAGCTACATGCCTGCTGCTGCGTGAAGGAAGCCAGCCGGAACGGCGACACAGCGTGTCATTCCAACCAGATGACACCATGAGAAAAGCAAAACCCGAGCGAGTGAAAAGCTCCGTGGTTGCTGGGGGCTTAGGGGAGGGTGCAGGGAGGAATGCGTGAGCGTGGGGCGTTTCCAGGCTCGGAAAGCCTCCTGCATGAAACCGTAATGGAGGGTACACGGCACATAGGTGCCCAGACCCACAGAACTTACAACACATCGAGTGACCCCAACATAAACCACGGATTTCAGTTGAAAATAACCCATCAATGCTGGCTCATCATAGAGGCCAGTGCACCCCAGCAATGCAGGATGGGAATAATGGGGGAAACGTGGTGTGGCAGGGAGGGCGCATATGGGAACTCTCCTTACCAGCTGATCATTTTTTCTGCAAACCTAAAACTGTTTTAAAAAATAAAGTCTATTAATAATAATAATAAAAAAAAGAAATCAAGGGAAGGAGGTGTAGGCTAGGAAGGGGCTTGAGGGGGCTTCTGTGGTGCGGGTAACGTTTTCTTTTTCTGAACTGCGTGTGTAAATTTATTAATCTGTGTAAATTTACTAAGTTGTATACTCATGATACGCACACTTTTCTTAGGCCTGATATACTTCACTAAAAGGTGTAAGCAAAAAAAGCAATCCCTAAAAATAGAAGCCAATAAAAAAACAAAACTGAAATGAAGGAACCTAATTCTACATCAAGTTGGTGACATAACCACAGAGAAAAAAGAATTATTTTAAGTGACTTGAACACTCAGTGTTTTAATTATACATCCATAGTTTAACATATTCTCAGGACAACTGGAGTTAGAAAAAAATTCTTGAACTTTATTCAGTAGTCTCACTGTTAGTACTGAAACTGAAATTACACTTTTGGAACTGTTTATACAATAGTAGGATAAAGACAATACATAATTATGTTAGGGTTTCTAGAAAACACAATTTCAGTATAAGAGAAAGATATTTAAAATTTAAATTCATCGCTAAGTAATCTTAAATTTGAACTGGAAATATCAGTATGAACTCATGATGTTTCCAAAAAATATATATTTCTTCTCTGTGTCCACTGGAGAGCCCTGGAAGCCATGAGCAGTCAGCGGAATGAGTATCGCCCCCCTCACTTAGTGTCCAGATTAGGGCCTTTAAACCCCATTTCAATGAAGTGAAACAAGACCCCGTGCAGGAGCGGCTCAGGCCAGGACACCCTAGGGTATCAGGAACCGTCAAAACGAAGGTGTTCGTGTCCAAAGGCCTTGGACGCAAAGGGCAGCCCATGGTCAAAGGGGTCAATTTTTTTTTTATTCAGTTTTATTCAAACACAATCACATAACATACAATCATCCATGGTATACAGTCAGCCGTTCACAGGATGATCATCTAGTTATGCATTCACCACCACAATCTATTTCTGAACATTTTCCCTACGTCAGAAAGAATCAGAAGAAGAATAAAAAATAAAAATGAAAAAAGAACACCCAAACCATCCCCCCATCCCATCCCATTTGTCATTTAGTTTTTGTCCCCGTCTTTCTACTCATCCATCCATACACTAGATAAAGGGGGTGTGATCTACAAGATTTTCACAATCACACTGTCACCCCAAAGGGGTCAATTTTAATTGAAAAAAAAATGACTGCAGGTGACTGAAACGCAGTGACTATCTAAAAACTGATGCTCTCATTATGACACTCAGGAAGAGGCAGCAGGGAAAAAGAAAAGAAAAACCTGTTTAACGTTGGAACTGGAAAACAAACTCCTCACTCTGAGAATTGGACTGAAAGCATTTCTCCTGCCTTCCTGGGTGGTTACATTTTAGGGTAATTACATAGCCTTAGCTGATGAGGGAAAATGGTTCTTTTCAAAGTTCCAGCCACTAAATGAGGAAAGATTGACAGAATTAGACAATCACCAGATTTCTAAGAATATATCGATTCAGGCGAAGGTCACCAGCGAGGAAATGATTAGATAAGAAGCTGATGGGGAACCTGACAATGTTGGGGTCAGGCTGCTGCCACCAGATCCCAAACCTCAACCTCAGAGTGGGCCAGCGCGAACGGACGTGCGTCCCCATCTACCGTGCGACCAAGTCTAGAGCACCAGCTTTGGGGAGGGAGGGAAGGAGAAGGCG
>PVKY010005610.1:0-17133 GCA_004027775.1 Bradypus variegatus
CAAGCTGCACCGGGGTAGGGGGGGATGGCTGTGGGTGCCAGGGTCTGGTGTTTCAAGGGAGTTTTGGCTCTGGGACCCCGGGGAGCTGGCTGAGGTTCCTACAGCCATAGCACATTGCAGGGAGGCAGGGAGAACCAGCCCCTCATTACTCGGCCAGACGAGTTCCACGGATTTATTTTGCACTCCAGTCTAGTCTTCTAAGGAAGGAGTTTTGCTTTGTTTTTTTTTCCACTGTGCCTTTTATTTCTGAAAAAGTAAATGCCCAATTAGATGGATTTTAGTCTTTCATGTGGAGTTGTTTTAGGCTTTCCGAGCATGAAACAATATTTTGGAATCATCCCGCCCTCTCAGTCGGAGAGGCAGCTCTGGCTTTGCTTTGGTCCTGTTTTTCCGGTTGCGTTTTTTTCAAGAGCTCTCTGCTATGTAAATATGCAGGAACAGAATTTTTAGCCACTCTGCTCTCCTGGTTCAATGTGGGTTCAAAGGGATTTCTGTTAATGCAGCAAAATGTATTAAAACACAATCCATTCTGATTTAAGATTTTCTTTTTTAAAGTGTCTGGCAAAATTCAGAGAGAAGACTTCCTTTGCACACCCAAATGTGGACTTCCCCAAAATCATTTGCAACCCCCTTTTTAATTCTGCTAAATAATTTGGAGCTAATGCTCTCAACTTTTCTGAATTCCCGTAGGTGATTTTTAACTCGTATTTTATATTCCTTTATTAAAGGCTTTAGAATCCTACCTGGTTAGACAGTTTTTATGAATTTTAGACAAGGAATCAGTCAATGCATTTGGGGGGAATAATATCTATCTATCTATCTATATATATATATATAGATAGATAGATAGATAGATAAACCCAGAAAGTCAGAAAAAAAGGGTCCCAACATCCCAAACTAATTGGAAGAAAGGCCTTTTAACCTAAGAACAACTCAAAGAACAGCATCACTCTGAAAGCACCCCGGGCAGCACAGTGCCACCGCACCCCAACATGTCTGAACTTGCCCTTCTCAGAAATAGCCGCTAATGTTTTTAGTGATTCTCATGTGCCAGGATCTATACTAAACTCCTTTGGGAATAAACTTGTTTATTTTTCACATCAACCATACAAAGTCCGCAGTATCATCCCCATGACAAATGAAGAAACTGGGACATGGGAAAAATAAATAACTTGATCAGGGTCCAGAAGAAGTAAGTGATAAGCCTGGGAGGGAAACCCAAACAACCCTTTACATTCAGGCTACTGTGCTTCTCATCAAGAAACTTCCCCTTTATCATACCAAGGGCAAGCAGCATAATGAGTTAAAACTGGGCTCTGGGCCAGGGTCTCCCACTGGGTGCTTCCACCAGCTGTGGGGCTGAGACAGGCGAGGTGCCCAGCCATCGGGCTCTCCTGCTCACAGGGGGTCAGGACACGATTCGCCCCTGCTCTTGCAGAATTGAAGGAACTAAGAGTGAGCAGCTCTGCTGAGGACGGCCCCCCTAGCCTGGCCCAGCCTCTCCCTGGCTGGGTGGCACCAGGGGCGTGGGGGGTGGCAAGGAGAGAGGGCAATGGTGGAGTTTATCCTCCTGGCTCCCCAGTGCAGGCTGAGGGGCTGGCCCAGCCCTCCTTCGGCCTTTCCCCCCCGGGGGTGTGACTGGGCCCAGCATAACCCTTCCTGGTTTCCCCCAGCACCGCTCAATTTGAGAGTCTTGTGTCCTGCTGGGACCCAGAAAGATTCGATGTTTAAAATGCCTGGCTCTGGGCTTGGCAAACACAAAACACTTTATGAAATGTCAACATTATTAAAATTATTCTAAGTCATTTTCATTCACCTCTTCCTGTGGGCTCCTCAGAAATCCCTGTGAAGCAGGTGGAGGGGGGGCTGCCATCTCCCAGGTGAGGAAACGGAGGCTCAAAGAGATGATTCTCTCCAGTTCCCTGGGCAGCGCCGGGTGGAACAGGGCCCAGATCAGAACCCTGGGGCTCGGAGTCCAGGAAATACCCTGATGCCAGGGCCCTCTCTCTGGGGCAGCCTTCCTGGGGGGTTAACCACAACAGGCTGAGTCAGCTCAACTCTGACACATGTCACACGCCCTGCACACCCACCAGGCCACACACGTGGCTCCATCGAGCAGGTCAGAGCACCTGCCACCGGCTCCACCCACCCTCCCACCCCCACCCGATTCCCTGCTCCAGGCAACAGCATAGGCTAATTGGTAGCTCTCTGTGCCATGCCCTGGGGAAAAAGAAACTGCAAATTTTACATGCCCCATAGGAATAAGGCCAGCCTGCTCCTCCTACCTCCACTGACACCAGCCTTGTATTTCGAATGTTTATCCATGACCTTTCCAGAACATTCCACCTTCAGTCAACACCTCCATTTCCCACAGACTCTGTTCCAATGTTGCGCCCCCATGCAAGCATCTCACGGCATAGCTTCTCCTGTACTCAGACTCCACTGGACTGGACACTATGAGGCTCTAGGACCAGGGCTGTGGGAGCTGCTCTCCCAAGCACCCCCCAATTTATTCTCACAGGGACCTGCATCGCAGGGGGGTCCAGCCCCATGCACACCTCAAATCCGGCCGGCCAGGTGAAGGTACATGTCACACTCACTCATAAGCCTCGATCACAGGACTGTCCTCCTAGGTAAGGTCTCCACAGCCACAGCCTGCCTTGCCTTGTGAACGCTCCTCCCTAATCGGCTATTTAAATCTGAGATACACGGTAAGGACAGGGTATTAAAGATAAAGCATTCAGTTTTACTTTGTAAAGCAAAAGCAAAGAAGCCAGGTTTCTCTTACTCACAGTCATCCTGAAACCCTTAACCCTTGGAGAGTCTCCCAGGTCAGAGACCTGACCTGCAAACTGGCAGAGCAGCCACAGTTATTCCAGGCAAACAAACAGAGATCAGGACACTTTGGGGGGAGGGGAGGAGCAAAGCGCTTGACCCCTAAAATCCCCATTTCCCTTACCTCTTCAGAACCACACACACCGGACTTACGACCAGCCAGTTGCTTTATGTTACTTTTCTTTTACACATGGGTGACAAGCCACTTTGATGAGACACCAGTCCAAGACATTCAAGAAAACGCCTTTGCTCTCCTGCAGTCCGACTGGGCTTTAGGAGAACACCTGAGGGCACACAGGCTTTGTCTCTTCAATGAATCCTTCCCTGGGGGGACCCCTCAAGGCAGGGGAAGTGGCTCCCTTCTCAGTTCCAATCCTATTTCCAGTATATGCATATGTCACCACTGCAGGTGACACCTTCTGTCCCCAAGTCCTCCCCCACACACAGCTCCGTGACCTCTGGACCCCTTTCCCCCCATCCAAGCACCTTGCATGGTGCTTAGCATGTCACAAGTGCCTAATAAATGTTGGCTCCAGTGAAATCAAAACAAGCCAACCACACAAACAAAACACAAAGACAATTAACCCCCAGGCCTCCCCAGGCAATGCTGGTTTCCAGTAAGGGATAGAGAGTTAGTCCTAGGGAGGAGAATGTAGGTTTGGGGAAGGGGCCCGTGGTGGAGGATGGAGCTATCCAGGGCCTCGGGTCAGCTCTGCCATCAACAGTCCCCCCACTGAGCCTGTGTTTTTATCTTAAACTGAGAGGTCAAACAAAATGTTTTCTGAAGTCATTTTCTGCCCTTTGAAGGGGAACACACTACCCTGGGTAGTTCCTATTTGCAATGTGTACCATTTGGGGGTCCCCATGGATGCAACCTCGGCTCTGCCATTTCGGACCCCACCGTCTGAAACTTTGGGGCCATCTCTAAATACCAGTGCCGAGTGCTGCCAGAGAATGACTCAGCCACGAGAGGGCGGGTCCCGGGAGGCCTGGGGGGTCCTGGGCTCCGGGTGGTGGGTGGTCCAGCCCTCCCAGGCAAGGGCAGGGTGCGGTAACCCCAGAGGGTTCTGAGAAAAGTGAAAGTAAATGAGGTGGAGGCTCTCTTCACAAAGAAAATGCTTTAACGGAGCCAGGGGGCCGCCAGCAGATGCGTAGCCTCCCATTTTGCAGAGAGTGAAGCTGAGACCTGAACTCGGAATAGTTTTAGAGCCCCGAGGCAAAACCACTGAGGGTGACCACTGGGACTAGAACGGAGGCTTTCTTGTCTGGACTCCTGCAGCCAAATTAAAGCAAGAGAGAGCTCACAGCCCCTCAGGCCCGCGAAGGGGGAACCTGAAGCTTCCACAACGGGGGCACACAACTAAGCAAAGCTGTCTGTAAGCCTTATTCTAGAATTCTCTGTGACCAGATGGCTCTCCCACTGGCCTGTGGAGTATATGCCTTTAGAGCCTAATGGAAGGCGCTGGAAAGACAAGATGATGGTCAGAGTTTATTTTTCTACTTCTTGGTTGCTTTTGGTGGTATGGGAGGCAGCCTGAGGTGAGAGCTAAGGTTTGGATCCCATTGGGCAAAGCCCTGTCCAAATATAAATCTTCTGAGTCAGCAGCTCTCTCCACCGGAACTGACTCAAGCAAGGGTAACTGACCAGGAGGTTTGAAGAGTCATATGTCCGAGAGGCCCCTGTCTGGGGGCTGTTGATAGCAGCCAGGGGTGGTGTCCTGTCTCCGGGGCCACCTCGAGAAGAGGGGGACAGAGAGACTTACCTGGTACAGAGACACACAGCAACCCCAACAATCCAGGGTTCCAGGGACCCCTCCCTGCCAAGCCCACTGGTGTGGATCCTGCCCTCCACACCTGGGGACCAAGGGTGCCCGGCTTGGGTGATGGCCGATTCTGTGCAGCCCCCCAGCCAGACTTCAGGAGCAGGGCTGGGGAGCCCGGCCAGAGTCAGCAAGTCCAAACTCAGCCTGGCCTACAGGAGAAGGCTGTTGCTTCCGCTTGCTGGGGCAGAGCTGCAGGGAGCAGAATCCACACCCCCTGAAGAAACCGCCTGCCATCACTTCTGGCTACACTTCCTGTTTTCTCTCACCCCAGTGCTGGGGTGGGGCGCTCCGGCCCACCGGCCAAGTGAGGTGAGGCGAACGCCCTGCTCAGGCTCACACCCTGGCCTGGTCCCAACGCCACAACCTGGACAGCAAATGTGGGTCCAGCAAATGTCAGGGCTCGTCAGATCGGGAAAGGCAGGTGAAGGAGCCCTCTAATTCATTTTCATTAATGTATTCAGCAAGATCTATATGATTTTGAAGTCAGGGCATACACACGTGATTGGTAGTATTTATTCCGTACAGTGTATTTGTGAAGTAGTAGTCTTAGCCCCAATTTACAGATAAGGAAACTGAGACTAGGAGAGGTTGTCTCAAGCCTAAAGACAGAGGATGGGAGCCTGGGAAGAGCCCCCTGCATCCCCCATACCCCCAGATCTAGGCAGAGGTAGGGGACGTGGATAGAATAATGAACTCCGGTCGGTCTTTTCAGCCAATCTCCGGGTTTCAGGAAATGGGCCAGGGCGTTTGTCTGGGCAACAGGAAGGGGAGGTGCGGGGAGGGGCAACGAGTGGCCCCAAGCCCCCTGTCATTGCGCCCCCTACCCACCGCAGAGCAGTTCCCACAGCAGCCACTAGGGGGCAGTGCATCTTGTCTTTTTGGAAGCGCCGGGGCGCTCTCAGGCAGCTCCAGGGTAAACCAGGCGGTTCCGCCCGCAGCTTCCAGGAATAAACCTGGTGCAGAGTCCAGCACGTAGTGGGTGCTCAACGCACGTCTGGAAACCCGGAAGTCTTCACTCGGCACATGAATCTGAGTTAAATTGTAGAACTGAGAAAGCGGAGGGGAGGAGTGCCCGTCCTGGCCCTTGCCGGCCGCCTTGCACCCTAAAAGCATTTTCAAAAGCCGCGTCTGCACCTACTACGTCTGCGGCGCGGCGGCGACCTCTGGATATCGCTCATCTCATTTTTCCCGCTGGCGAGTACGCATACAACACACACACACACACACACACACAGCCGCAAAACCGGGAAGGGCGCTCGCTGTCTCCCTGGATAACCATCTAGGCACAAATAAGCGGGGGAACCCACGAGATGGATGAGCCAGGAAAAACGGGGAGGCCCCCGGAGGCTCAGACGTGAAACCCAGGAGAATGCTTGATGGGGCGACGCGGCGATTAAGTCACTGACCTCTGGGTCCCTGCTGCCTCCCTCTGCGGGACGCCGGGAGCCCGCGAGACGCAGTGATCGATCGCCCCAGCCCCCACCCACGCGCCTTTGCTAAGCGCCCCTAACCAGTCCCGCGCTTCACAGGCGCGGAGAGGGATCCTCGGGTAGGAGGGAGGAGAGACTCGGCGCTCCGAAAGGTGAAGGGATCCCGGGCGACCAGGACACCCTTCACCGAAAACCGGAGCCGCGGGGCAGGGCGAAGGCGCGCTGGGCCAGGGCGCAGCCTCATGCCCCATCTCAAGTTCAGCCGCGCCTCCTCCCGCAAGGTCACGCTGTGACACACAACCGCCTAGTGAAAGCAGGCGCTCGAAGTTGCGCCATGGTCCGGGTCAGAATCTGGCTATCTCCCCATCCGAGCGCACTGCTCCAGTGCCAGCGGTCCCTGCCCGCATGCGCCCCCAGAAGGAGAGGCTCCTGCCCCTCATAGGTCACGCACCGAGAGACGCAGACAAGTTCCTAACTTTTGTCAGATTATTTCGCGGCAGCTGGGGCGCCTAACGGGGCTGGGGCGGACTCAGAGTTTCGAGTGGCCACTAGCTCCACTCCCGTCGTGCTCCCTTTCGCCTACTCGGGAGCCCCACACTGTCCAACACGCCGCGTCCAGCTGCCCCGTCCCGGGCGCCAACTTCTCATTCGGCCCCGGAGCTGCGCGGACCGGGGGCGTCCCCGGGACCAATGGCCACCTCCCTGGTCTGCGCCTGCTCGCCGCGGATTTAGAGCTTCGATTCCGGTTGCGTCCCACGGCCACTGCTCCCGCTCACCGGCGTCCTCCTCGCGCCTCCGCGGCGTCCCGGCCCACGACTGCGGCTCCGCTGGAGTGCGCCCGAACCCCGCTGCCCGGCGGGCTCTCCTTCCCCTGGCGGCCCCGTTGGCCGCTCCGCCGGGATCTCCCAGCCCGGCGCCGGATGCAGTGTCACTGGGGCCGCCCGGGGGCCGCTGTCCCGGCCCCGGCGCAGGCTCCCCGCCGAGCTACCCCGGCAGCTTCTCCAGCAAAGGTTAAAGACTTCTGGGCCGTAACCTCCTCCCCAGCCACCTTCCTTTTCCAAAAGACCCCGGTGGTCGGGGTCTCCCTACATGTGTCCTCCTCCCAGCGCCCGGAGTCGGGGTCCTCAGTCCCACCTCTGTGTCACACCCTCCCAATCTCCTCTCCACCACTTCTGTTCCCGGGGCCCTCCACTCTGAGAACACACACGAAACTGCCCGAGCCCCAACTCTGGCGGACGCAGCTCTCGGCGCACCCCCGCGTACCCCGGGTCTGGGTTCGGTTCCGAGCGCTCACTCACCGCGGCTGGAGACACGCTGGAGTTTGCTGGGTTTGGAGGAGGAGGAGGTTGGGAGGAGAATAAAAAGGGCGGGGGTGTCCTGAACACTCGCCCCCTTCTCAGCTCATATCGCCTCTTCCTTCAGTCTCTCCTCCTCCTCTTCCTCCTCTTCCTCTTCCTCCTCCCTCTGGTCTGGGGCTCTTTGTCTTTGCAAAGTGTCGAAACTGTCTGGCATAGTGGCGCTCCGCCGGCGGAGGCAGGGGCCGGGGCAGCGGAGAGGCGGGGTGAGGATGGGAGCGGTCTCCCGAGCACCTTCCCCCGGCAGTAACGGGCAGGGGGGGCGGGGCGCCCGGGGAGGGGCTGCCTTCCCTGGCCGGCCGGGGCCGGGAGCCGGGGCGCGCCGGCGCCTCCCCTGCGAGACGCCCTCCTCTCCTTCCGCTAGGCCCGCCCCTCGGGGGCCCGCCCTCCCGCCGCAACTGGGCTCGGCTTTCCCCTGGCTCGGGGCTTCCTGCGAACCCAAGATAGCGCTCCGAGCCACGTGGGCCGCGGCGGGCTTGGCGCAGGCCGGCCGGGAGACGCCGGAGGCGGCGCGGGACCCGAGCGCCCCTCGGTGAGGGAGTCCGCGGAGACAGCTCCGCGGATGCCGCCGCCCGCCGGCTGGCCGGGCTCGGGCGGAGCGGCCAGATGGCCGGGCACCCGGGGTATCAGGCCCAGGGAGGAGGCGACAGCCGCGCGCGGAGAAGACGCGCCGGTGCCCAGAAGAGCCCGCGCCGCCTTCACGGTGGGGAGATGGGGCCGATCCCCCGGTCGGCGACCGGGCAGAGCGAGCCACCTATTTCCTCTAAGGGCGGGGTTCTCGAGGTGGGATTTGGCGGGTGGGGGGCGCGGCGGCGTTGGGGCACTGAGGACGCCGGAGATCCGGAGCCGCAGAGCTGGGCACCGCGGCCCGGCCCCCTCCCTGGCTCACCAGCCTGCCGCTGTTTTTTTTCTCCCAGATGGGGAGGCTGCAGTGCTTTCCAGAAACAGGGCTACTGCCTAGCCGGGGGAACCCGGGCAGAGGCCAGCCTGAATCGACCTGGGGCTGGAGCTTCAGCGTTTGGGGGTCAGGTTTGAGGTTATCGACACGCTTGTCTTTTATGGTAAGACGTATGGGCGCCCGAGAGCAAAGTGCCGGTCGATTAGAGGCCGAATTGTGCACAAGACTGAAAAGGGAGTTTTTAAAAATCTGCTTTAACAACCCCTATTCCCTGGCTGGAACTTGACCTCTTTCCCAGCTTTTCTGAGGAATGTTTACAGTGTAAGAGGCAAGGCCTGGCCCAGGGGTCAGTTAATTCTTGCAGCATCCTTTTTGTTCCAGTAGGAGAGCCCTGCCTTTTGCAGTGGAAGGAGAGAGACAGAGAAAGCCTTCATTCATCAGAGATGCTTGCAGTAAGCCCTCAGCTCAGGCTGCCTGGGGCGGACTTCCGGGTTCAGGTCCTGCACTGCTACAATGGATGTGTGATCTCGCTAGCTAATGCACCTCTCAACTGACTTAACTCTGTGCCTTGGTTTCCTCATCTATGAAAATGGGTCTAATAATAGTGTCTCTATCATAAGGTTGCTGTGATGACTAAATGAGTTCATACATGTCAAACCCTGAGACCCCTACTTAGCACATAGTAAGTGCTCACTAAAAGTAGGCTGTGTGGCCCATGTACTTCTCCAGAGCTGTCTCTGTACATAGTGAGGAGATGGCCTACCCTGGAAGTACTGGGGAAGACCCTGGAGACTCAGGAGAGAAAAGGGGAGATGTTAAGAGAAGGAAGAGAGAAGTACAAGGGAAACTGATTTAAAAAGGAGGAAAAGCTGTTACTAGAAGGAGAGATATGGCAGTTAATTCTATGTGTCAAGTTGCCTAGGTTTTGGTGTCCATTTGTTTGGTCAGGCAAGTACTATCATGATTGTAACTGTGAGAGTATTCCATAGATAGCTTTGTATCTGTAGTCAGTGCAGCTACTGTGGTTTGCATCATCAGAGGAGCTTGCCCTCAGCAATGTGGGACATTTCCTCAGTTGGAGATCTTAAAAGGCAGAACTCAGGATTTCAGTTGTCAGAAAGAATTATTTCTGCCTCAACTTCAGTCCACCATCTTCTCCTGAGCAATTCAACCTCACCTTCATTGGAGTTTTCTCCTACTGCTCTATGACCTCTTGCCGGACCCCATCAGGACTCACTGGATCTTATTTCAATTCCAGAAAGGGGGTGATGCTACCTGGAAGCATTTTTCTGAGAGAGGGGACAGGGTGTGCACCCCACCTACCCCGCCCCACCAAATGCTTTTACATATATGTGGGTAAGGGAGAGGAGAGTTTTCCTAGTAGCATAAGTTACTGTTCTCTCCAGTAGCAATGTCTTCCAGCAGGGAACCTTCTAGCAAGGATCACTCATTCTCTTAGTCTTTGGAGGTGGGGCTCAGCACATCTTCCAGGTGAAATACCAGAGAGGAATGAAATACAGGAGAGGTCATCCCACTTACCTCACAGGAACCCCTCACCACGGTGCTTGCTACATTGATTTGCATGATTATATGTATACCATATTTGGTGGGTGCCTGCCTTCTGACTTGACTCTAAATTCTGTGGCCAGTGATGTGTTGGTTTTTGCTCCCTGCTGTCTGCAATGCCCATTTTGCTGCTTACTACTTGGTAGCTGCTCAATAAAGAGGTGCTGAATGAATTAATAAAAGAAGTGTTATTTAATATAAGGATCAAATAAGATCAACTATGGGAAAGCACTTTAATACAGAAAATGCTCTGCTAATTTTTGACCTACCTCCTAGTAGATTCTATGGAAAGAGAATGAGATGAGGCAAATAAGTGGCCCCAGGTCACCCAGCTCTTAAGCCTTGTAGCCAGGAATCCAAACCTGCTCCCAGTTTCAGCCCCGGATTCTTGGCAATTCCCCTGGAGTCAGATGGTGACTCCACAATGAGATGGAAATTCATTATTGAGTGGCTCTGGTGAAACATGCATCAGTCATCACCTTATCCGTATAGAAAGAAGTACGTCAGATGCATCTTTCCCATCCGATGGGTTAGCCCAGCCAAGGCTTTTTCCCATTCCGCTTCCTCTCTGTTATATTTCTTCCCAGGTAGTGGGGAGGCCCTCTCTCCCTCCCCCTTTTCTGGAGGAATTGTGACATTCCATGCAGTCAGCACTGCTGAACCTCCTGGGCAATGTCCAGGAGCCTAGATCCGGGTGGTGTCAGGATTGTGTGTGTGTGTGTTCTCTTCTTTGTCACCCCGAGTGTGTCTCCCAATGGGCCTGCCAGAGAACAGCTGGTAACAGCCATCGCTGGGAGTGTCTGGGCAGTGCGTCCCCCCAGGGGCTGTGATTTTGATTTAATGATCACAGCCACCCTCCATGTTTTCAGAGCAGCAGCAGCAAAGCTCTCAGGAATCATGGCTAAGGAAATTGCTTTCATCCTTTCCCTGCCCCCATCTTGGCACATCAGAATGGAAAGATCCTAATGGGCTCTGACCCGATCTCAGTGACTGTGCAGGAAAACAGAGGGCTCGTTGGTGAGGGGTGAGTGCAGAGGTTCTGGGCATGTGTGTTTTGGATGAGGTTCTACTTGGGGCTCTTGGGGCTATTAGGAGCTCTCAGACTTCCTTAAAGAGAAAAAAAGAGATTTTATGCAGGGATGTAAGACTGAATCTGGAAGTGAGAAGCCGAAAGGAGAGAAGCATCTCAGGTCTCTCTGTCTCAATCTCTGTCTATCTTTCTTGGCTCTGTTGAACCCTGGGGTCTACTCTTCAAGTTGGCTGCAGATCTGTAGTCCCAGACCCTCTATATCGTGGCCACTGTTGCAACAGTCCCCTTAGCTTTGCCTCCCTCCATCCATCGGCTCAGTGTTTTCATTTTCCCCAGAGGGGACTCGGATTGGCAGGCCCCACTGCGTCACAGGTCATCTTCCAATTCTGAGCGGCTGCCCAGGCAGTGCGTGCCCACCTCTCAGGTGAACGTGCGGGAGGAGAGCCGTTCTGGGGATTTTGTATTGGAGGGAGTGTAGAAGCATGGCCCTGAAGCACCCCCATTGGGTTCAGCAGAACTGTTAAACAGGAGCCATGCAGGCTATACTGCCCACATAGGTTAGACCCAACATCCATGCCAAACCAGATGACTAGTCTAGGTCAGCCATGACCACCCTTTTCTTGCCAGAAATTGGTTTGGGAATGAGTAGATTTAACCCATTTGCACCAAAAATGTAAAGAAAGAAACTTATTTGAGTCTTCTAAGAAAGAAGCTCTTAAGAATAAGCTGTGGGAAGCCCATTTTTCTCTCCAACTGGATATGCTGCAGTATCTACTCAGGGATATCCGTGGCCATGGAGGAAGTAAAATTGAGGACAGGTGGATCCAGAGCCCTGATCATGCCATACCTGAAGCCTATCCATACACTTCCTGTTGTGCAAGCCAATAAAATTCTTTCTTTTATTTAAGCCACTTTAGGTCATGTTTCCATTATTTGCAGCCAAACACTTGATAACTGATACATAGCTACAGCCAGATTCATTTTCCTGAAGTTCAAAACCCTTAAAAACTAAACCTTCAATGGCTTCCCTTTATCTAGGGAGCTAAGTCCTAACTTCTGAGCATACTGGTAACATCCTTCTTTGTGAGGTCCCAATGTATGTCTCTCACTTGTTTTCTTCCATCGCTCCTCTTTTTACAAGCCCTATATATCATGTACGACTCAGCCCTGAAACTCGGGTTACATTACATATTTTGTTCTCAAAACCAACACAGATTCCCCTCTTGCTAGGCTGGTGAGGATTCAATATCAGCCATCATAGGCTCCCTTTCCCCCGAGGTGTACAAAATCCCAGGGGTCTAATCAGGCCCTGGTACTTAGCAGTCCTCTGAACTTTGGCAGAGTTTCCCACTGTCCTAAGCTGCAGGACCCAGGAGGACCACAGCTCTGAAGCATCCTTGCTAAGGGGCTCGCTTCCAGGTACAACAGAACCCCCTCCTGACCTCTCCTTGGGGTGCTCCTTGAGTGGTGCGTTCCATTCTCCACAGCTCTCGGAAACATCCCCTTCTCCTGTGTCGGGGTTGAAGCTTGATTTCAAAGAAGCTTATCTACAATCAACTTCTCATTTTCCCACAGGCCAGAGTTCTTGAAGCAAGAAAATATCAGTGACTTCAGTCTTGAAAGGGGGAAATGGGAAGATATAGGGGACAAAAAGGACAAATTAATATTTCAATAAATGTCCTACCACACCTGTGTTCTACACACATCAGCCAATTGAACTCCCACCGTTCCTTCTAGAAAATCCACTCCGAGGATTTTAGCTTACAGCCTGTTCTTTCCCTGGAAATCCCAGATACTATGCTAAGTGCTGGGGACAAAGAGGTGGATAGCTCCTATCTCCAGAGACTCCACCTGGTTCGGGACTGATGGTTGCTGGTTATTTCAGCACATTTGGGCTATGGTGTGATAGGGTAAAAACCACTTAGTGAGGTCACTGAGAGGTCCAGTTTCAGGAGGTCAGGTCTCCAGGGGTCTCGTGGTGAATGAGGTGTTAGAGCAAGGTGATTTGGTATGTGTGGTGCATGAGATCATCAAGTCACACAAAACCCCACAAGCCACGTGGAGGGGTTTGGGCTTTGTTTTGAGAGCGTGTGGAGAATTTTGTGTGGTGGGGCTGGCAGTGAATGCATCATCAGCTTTGCATGCTGGCGAGACCCCTCGGGCAGCTCTGTGGAGGGAGGTGTTCAGACTGGAAGCAACAGACCTACTACGTCGGTGACCTAAGTGATTTTAGGGGTCTGCTACTAAGGAAATAGCAGAAGCCTCAGAAAGTGTAAATGAGTTTTAGAGTAGGTAAAGTGGATAGAGCACATCCACGGCTGGTCGGGGGCAATGAGGAAGAGGGAAAAGAGACATTGCTGGTTACACTGTCCCCAGTATCCATCTCCTATGTCTTTCTTGCAACAGAAACCCCCCTTTTTTTCCCCCACACGCATGAGATGTCTGGAGCAGCAGCAACCATCTTGGGGTCATGAGACCAGCCTGAGAATGATGGGGTTAAAAGGTAGAAAGATCTTTGATCCCCTACAGCATCAATGAGCAGTGGAATCAATGCTGGTAACACCTTATCTTAGGATCTCTTGTTTTGTGAAAGAAAATAAGCATCAATACTCAGACTTATTTATTTAAGTTACCATAGTTAGTTTCATTGTTGTTGTTACTTGCAGCCCAAGTGCAACCCTAGCCGATAATGGGTGGGTGATGGCAATCTCCAAAATATGGAGTCTTCAGGAAGGAGGAGAGATGAGTACCATTTTTTTACATATCACTTTTCACTTTCCTGTGGGACATCCAGTTACAGTTTGTCCTGGTTATCTATTACTGCATAACGAAACACTCCAAAACTTAGAGGCATAAAACAATAGATAGTTCGTTATGCTCATGGATTCTGGGTGGTCAGGAATTTAGCCAGAACCGAGGAGGGATGACTCATCTCTGCCCCCACTATGTCTGGGGAGACTTGAAACTGGGGTACTCAATTCACTGAGGCTGGAGTCTTCTGGAGGCTTCTCTCTGCGTCTGGGACGAGGGCTGGGCCGACTTGAAGGCTGGACTCTGCTGGGCGTGTTCACCAGAGCACATCCGCGAGGCCTCTCCACGCCTGGGGCTAAGGTCTGAGAGCGAGCATCCAGGAGTGAGCCTTCCAGGAGAAAAGGGCTGGAGCCGCAGGCCTTTTATGACCTAACTTCAGAAGGAACGCAGTATCACTTCACTATTACTTCACTATTACTCTTACTATTCGAGCAGTCACAAGCCAATCGGGAAGGGATCTAGACCCCACCTCTCGGTGGGAGAATGTGCAGAATTTGGAGCCATGTTTTAAAAAGCCACACAGCCACAGGCAACAGCATTTTCAGGATTGGGGAGCTGGGCTGGATTCATAGAGGAGCAATCAGTTGGTGGTGGAAGCCAGGTGCGAATGAGATCACCTGGGGAGAGTGTAGAAAATGGAAAGTGGGCCAAGGATAGAGCCCCGAGGACACGGTGGTTCTCGGTGAATGTTTGTGGAATAAATGATTCATCAAGCACTTGATTCTGTATCAGTAACCACCCCTTTCCCCATCAGAGGTCTCTGATCTGGCCCCCAGGAGGAGAATTATTACAGCTGACTGAGCCACCCAGAGGAAGGAGACAATCACCAGTGTCCAGATAAGGAAACTTACAACCCCCCTTCTCAAACTTTAACGTGCATAAGGAGGGTTCTGGGAGACTTATTCAAAATAGAAGGCCCTGGGCCTCTTTCCCAGAGATTCTGAATTCATTAGACTTGCAGTGGGGTCAAGCAGACTGCCTTTCTGAACAAGTCCCTTCTGTCGTATGGCGGCAGGGGCTGGGTGGGCTGCACTTAGAACAGTGCTCAGCGCTCAGCCACAGATCCCAGTGGGGCCCAGAGCTCAGGTCTTTTGCTAAGATGCCCTGGCTTCCATTCCTGGCTTTGCTCCTTTGTAGTCACTTGACTTCTGACAGTTTACCTCTTCTGACATCAGTTTTCTTGACTGTATAATTAGGAGGTTAGGGTAGAGCCTTGTTTTCAAACTATGTTCTGTGGGACCCGAGGGCTTTCACAGTGGGCACCCATATGCATGAATAAATTTAGCAAATGCTCATTGAGCATTGGCTGTATGCCAGGCCCTGGGCTGGATATGGGGACATGGCATGGGCACTGCACCTGCCCTCCGGGAGCTGGCATTCGAGCAGGGGAGGGCAGGGGTTACAAATGAATGATTGATCATCATCATGCAAAGTGCTTCAAAGGAGAAGTACAAGGTGCTGTGAGAAGGGAGATGAGAAAGAGCCAACAAGGATGGCTTAAGTTATGTGTATCAGCTTCCATGTGGTTTGCCATTTGGACAAAACGTTCCCATATTTGAAGCCACCATCTCAGATGACCTCTGCGGGGCCTTGTGACTGGAAACCTTTTGTGCCTTTGTGTTTGTCTGTGATTACCCCCCTGTGGAAAGCCAACACAGGCAGAATGCAATTGCTGGATTTGAAATCTGTGCAATACCCCTAGGTTAGCATCTTCATTCTTGAAAATAAATTGAGCGGCTCTTCAGAGATTCAGAGTGTTCTATACTATGGCCTTATGACATTTAAAAATCAGCATCTTAACCTGGGAAACTGAGGGAGAGGACAGGCAGAGCGGACCGATGTGCAGCCCTGCTCAGTGGGGGAAGCAGCAAGGCCTCAAGACCAGAGTGGAGTCTGGAGCGTGTGTTCTTGGGCATTGGGCAGGCCACCTAGACTTCCTAAGTCTTCCCTTTTTCATCTGCAGGAAAGAGACTCACGGTATCTGCCTCTCCTTTAAGGAGAGGGACTGTAGACATGAAATACTAGCTCAGTGCCAGGTACTTAGTAAGCATTCAGTAAATGGTGGCCATTACTAATTTAAGTATCTTTCTTCTGCATTGTTGTACTTGTCAACATTCCTGCAAATGTTTTTTATAAATGAGAATGGAAAGTTACATGGTTTGGGAGTTGCCAGATCTCAGGCCACTGCCTCCCTAAGGAAGAAAGCTCTGTCATTCTCTCCTTTAAAAGCCATGCTGTGATGGGGGCCTTAATTTTGAATTTGCGTTTTTTTTTTTGTTTGAAAGAAGAGCACGTTTTTCCCCCAGTTAAAACAAAGTCTGTATGTCCCATTTAGAAAACAAGGTGTCTGTGTTTGAAAAGAATGAAGATAATATCCATATAGGTTGTTAAAAATAAAAAGGATGCCCTGAAATAGTTTCTCTATTTTCATTTGTAAATTAAGAGGTTAACTTTCCGAGCTGTCTTTTCTCTTATGTTTTTAAGAGGTAAGACAATACAAAGAGCGTGCAGGGAGGGAGGACCTCTCAGTGGTTTGTGGAATGGAGCTGCTGTGTGAAAGAGGACAAGACATCTAGCCTCAGCTTGATTATCCCTAAAACAGGGATGATGAGGTATCAGCCTTCAAGGGCTATTGGGAAGGTTAAATGAGGCTATGCATTAAATGGGCCATGCATATAGGAAGTACTTAGTAAGTTAGCTATTGCTATTTTTATGTGCATCAATTTACCAAATGTTTTGGTGGTGCCTTTAATGATCTGCATTTAATAATCCTGGAAGCAGCTAAACCTATCTGGAGGTTGTGTTAGGAGCTCTGGCCTCAATTTTAAGAGATGCAGTTTGAATCTTGGACCTACCAGTAATCTTGGGTGTGAATATGGCAAAATCGTTTGAGTTGTTATGGTGACCTCAGGACTGTGGTCTAAAGCCACACATGGGGAGAAAGCTGAATTCAACTGGGCAATTAAACAGCTGGACAGTGAAGAATCTTGTGCAGGGTTTGGAATTTCATCCAAGCAAATCAGGTCATAGTGTTTTAGCAGTTAGGATTAGGCTTGGCTGCAGAAAACTAACATAACACTGGCTAAGACAAGGTGGGAGTTAATTTCTCTCCCTTTAAAGCACAGGTGAACAAGGCTAGTATGATTTCCTACAGTATCAGGAACCCAGGAGTCATCCACCTTTTTGTTTTACCAAGTGCATGCCATACAGCCCCAAATTTACCTCGTAGTCCAGGTTGGCTGCTCCAGCTCCAGCCATCACATTTTTACTGCAGGCATTCTAGGAGGTTAAAATATGACCTTTACCTTTAAGGACACTTCCTGAAGGTTGCCCTCGCCATTTCTGCTCACATTTATTTCCCAGGTAACCCCTAGCTGTCTACCTG
>PVKY010005611.1:0-17126 GCA_004027775.1 Bradypus variegatus
CCCCTGAAGCCCCCCAAAGCCCCCCACCCCTGATGCCTGCCTCCCCTTTCTGCCCCCCACCACTGGCAGTCCATTGATCCGGGATAGCAGTTCACGTGGGAACATTCCAACCTGGAAGTAAAAAAGCCCAAGAACCGCTACGCCAACGTCATTTCCTATGACCACTCCCGCATTGTCCTGCAGCCCATCGAAGGTAGTAGCCAGGGCTCTGGGCCCCATCCCACCCTGCCTTACTCTGCAGTGGGTGCCCAGAGCCTTCCCCCTCCCATATATGGAGCAGGACCAGTGTGGAGAGTGGGGAAACTGAGGCCCTGTTCTGGGCACAGGTCCATCTACAGCCGGAGGCCACTGGGAATCTTTTGACTGGTATTTAACTGATGGCCGCTGTCCATAATGGGATTCCATCTGTTCATCTACATCCTTGGTTCTCCACTGGGGCAATTCTACCCCTGGGGACACTTGACAATATCTAGAGACGTCTGTGGTTGTCACAGCTTGCGGGTAGATGGATTGCTACTGCATCCAGCACAGGGATGCTTTTTAACACCCTGAAGCACACGGGACAGCCCCTGCCAGGGAGAATTATCCGACCCCAAATCTCAGTAGCGCTGAGGGGGAGAAACCCAGGGAGGTACATGCCCCACGGTCATCCTGGGGACATTTTGGGGGCAGTTTGGGGCAGTCAGAGAGGGCTCCATGGAGGCAGCAGGCTGAAGCCAGCCTGGAAGGCCAGAGCAGAACACCCACCCCTCCGACCCGCTGATCCCCGGCCACAGGTATCGTGGGCAGCAACTACATCAACGCCAACTACGTAGATGGCTACTGGCGGCAGAACGTGTACATCACCATGCAGGGGCCGCTGCCAGAGACCTTCGGCAACTTCTGGCGGACGGTGTGGGAGCAGCGCTCAGCTACCATCATCATGTTGACCCGGCTTGTGGAGAAGTCACAGGTGAGGGCCAGCGCCCCTGCAGCCCCAGAGCCCTGGCCGGCCACCTTGGGTGCCCCCCTCTCTGCCCCTGCTGCTTACCCTTTTTACCTCTCGCCCGGAGCAGATCAAGTGCGATCAGTACTGGCCCAACAGGGGCACGGAGACGTACGGCTTCATCCAGGTCACGCTGCTGGACACCACTGAGCTGGCTATGTTCTGCGTGTGGACATTCTCCCTGCACAAGGTTGTGCCCCCCTCCCTCCCTCCTCACCCTCCATGGGCCCAGGCGGACTGCATGCTCGCAGAAACTGCTTCACAGATGGGGAAACTGAGGCTCAGAAGGGGGCACACCTCAGGTCCTCTCCACCTCCACTCACCCTCAGGCCTCACACAGCTTGGCATCTGAGAGCTCAGACTTGCATCGACACCCTTAACCTTCCCTGAACCCCTGAGGGTCACTCCCCTGGGCATCAGGCCCGAGTAGAGTGGACAGGAGGGGGTGAGAAATCTCAGTTTGTTCATCTATGTATCCAGCAAGTGCATATTAAGTACCTACTGGTCCGGGCACTAGGACACAGCAGAGTCCACAACAGACAAATTGTCCCCCCCAGGTGGAGCTTAACATCCAGTGGGCAGATGAAGATGGTCTATGTAAAACATCCAGAAGTCTTACACACAGGAGAAAGTTAACAGTAGTGTGTGTGTGTTGGGAGAGGAGGAGGAGCTGAGGGACGTTGCTGTGTGGCGATCTGAAGGAAGTGTGTTCCAGCAGAGGGAACGGCCCGTGCAAAGGCGCTGAGGCTGGAGGAGTCCTGGTGTTTTGGAGGAGCAGCAAGGAGGCCTGTGTGGCTGGAGCAGAGGGAGCCAGGGGGAGAGCGGGAGGAGGGGAAAGAGGGATCTGGGCAGGCCATGCAGGGCTTGGTGGGCTGCAGAGAGCTCTTGGACTTTTTCCCCAAGGAAGGTGGGAGCCATGGAGGGTTGTAGGCAGAGGAGGGACAGGCCCTGACTCAGTCTCACAGGCACTCTCTGGACAGAGTGTGGGGGGAGGAGGGTGGACCCGGGGAACAGGGTGGGGCTTGGAACAAGGGCGGAGCCAGGGAATGGGGCAGGGCTTGGGATGAGGGCGGGGCCACGACCAGGACGGGGTTTGGAACGACAGTACGACAGTAGAGCCGGGGACGAGGTGCAAGTGACTGTAGGGTGCAGGGAGGTAACAGTGGGGACCACCACGGAGGAGGGCACATGGGGGCAGGTTCCGGATTGGAATGTGACGGTGCAGCCGAGAGCAGTGGCTGCTGTGTGGGGTGCTAGGGGGAGGCCCGAAAGCATCTCCCAAGGTGCAGCCTGGGCACCCTGAAGCCTCCATCAGCTGAGAGGGGAGGAGATGGGGCCAGTGGGTCTGTGGGGAAAGTTGGGGCCCAGTCACAGCCCTGCAGGAGCCCCCCATATCCAGGGGGGAGCAGCTGGCAACGCCCCCCGCCCCGCTGTCCCCCGCAGCGCCGGCATGGGCCGCACGGGCTGCTTCATCGCCATCGAGGCCATGCTGGAGCGGCTCAAGCCCGAGAAGCCGGTGGACGTGTACGGGCACGTGACGCTGATGCGCTCGCAGCGCAACGACATGGTGCAGACCGAGGACCAGTACAGCTTCATCCACGGGGCCCTGCTGGAGGCCGCGGGCTGCGGGAACACGGAGGCGGCCGCCCGCAGCCTCTACGCCTACATTCAGAAGCTGCCCCAGGTGGAGCCCAGCGAGCACGTCACCGGCATGGAACTCGAGTTCAGGGTGCCCGTGCGGGAGGCTGGGATCCCCGGGGTGCCTCCCGTTGCACCGCGAGCGCTCGGGCTGGAAAGCACAGCCCCTCCCCAGAGATGGCAGCAGGGGCCTGTCCTTGATCGCGGCCCCCCTCCTCGTCCCGCAGCGGCTGGCCAATTCCAAGGCCCACACATCGTGCTTCATCAGTGCCAACCTGCCTTGTAACAAGTTCAAAAACCGCCTGGTGAACAACATGCCCTACGAGAGCACACGGGTGTGTCTACAGCCATCCGGGGCGTGGACAGCTCCGGCTACATCAACGCCAGCTTCATCGATGGCTACAGGTGACCCCATCCCCACCACTGCAGCACCGGGGCCCCCTGCCTGCCCAGGCCAGGGCTCCAGAAAGGTCTCAGCCCTGCCTGCCCTCAAGAGTCTTATGTGTGGAAACCACTAGAAAGATATTGCCAACACTGTGCAGTCAAGGATGGGGCAGGGCGTGTGTGTGTGTGTGTGTTTAGGTGTGTGTTTAACTGATGGCCGCTGTCTGTAACATGGGTCCCATCTACCCCTCTATATCAGCAGTTCTCAGTCAGGGGAATTCTGCTGCCAAGGGGATGTTTGGCAATGTTGGGAAATTTTTAGAAGAAAATGAACATAATTGCAAGAGGAAAAGGGGCACTTACGGCTGGTTCAGGCCAAGCACATATGATTTGGTTTTATGAGAAAATGAACATAATTGCAAGAGAAAAATGAGGACATTTTTGAATGTCATGTCCTGGGACTGGCACTGAGTGGACACTGCTCAACATCCTCCAGCACCCAGTATGGCGCCCACCACAGAATGACCCAGCCCCAAATGTCAGTAGTGCTAAGGGTGAGCATCCCTGGCCTAGGGGAGGGCATGACAGGCAAAGGGTACTTCCTGGGCAAAGGCCCTGGTGGGGGGGAAGAACCTGGCCTGCCAAACAATGGCCAGTAGTTTCATGCCACTCAGGGAGAGTGGAGGGGAAAGGTGGGAGAAGGCAGCAGACAAGGAGCTTGGAATTCATTCTGAGGCTGATGGTTTCCCCACATGCAGAATGGGGATCATGGTGAGGGTTGAACGAGACAGGCGCTGGAGCACCAGCAGCCGTTATGGGGCAGGGAGGCAGCAGGGGGCTGCAGGTGGTCACCTGGGCATCCTGGCTCGGTCCTGGCTCACTGGGCAGTGTCAGGCCACCTCCACGCTTGGGTCTCCATCTCCCCGCTGGCCCCAGGCTCACACGGCCCACCCTGCAGGCAGCAGAAGGCCTACATCACCACCCAGGGGCCACTGGCGGAGACCACAGAGGATTTCTGGAGCATGTTGTGGGAGAACAACTCAACCATCGTGGTGATGCTCACCAAGCTGCAGGAGATGGGCTGGGTGAGCCCTGGGGGCTGTGGTGGGTGGGGCTGAGGCTAGGTAAGTGCAAGGTGGAGATGGGACCAGGTGGGGCTGGGGGGGGCAGGGCCAGGGCTGGACAGGTGAGCTCAGGTGGGTGGGGCTGCCATGGTAGTGGCCAGGTGAGTGAAGGGAGGAGCCTGGGGTGAGCAGAGCCAGGGCTGGACAGGTGAGCTGGGATAGAAAGGCTAGCTGGGGTGGGTGGGGCTGTCATGGGAGTGGCCAGGTGAGTGAGGAGAGGAGCCTGGGGTGGGCAGGGCCACAGTGGGAGGAGCTGGGTAGGTGGGGCCCAGGCTGGACAAGTAAGCTAGGGCAGAAGGGCCAGCTGGGGTGTGCAGGGACAGTGCTGACTGTAGCCACCATCTCCCTGGCAGGAGAAATGCCACCAGCACTGGCCAGCCGAACGCTCCGCCCACTACCAGTACTTTGTAGTGGATCCGATGGCAGAATACAACATGCCTCGGTACATCCTGTGGGAGTTCAAGGTCACAGGCGCAAGGGTGAGTCTGGGGACCAATTGCTAAGAGGAGTTGGGAGGATGACAAGTGAGTTGACCAGTTGGCCAAACTCTCCTGCCACCACATAGGTATAAGAGAGGGCCATGTCCTGGTGCTGACCCCATTGTCCCCTCTGGAGTGTGTATAACATCATTCTCTGGGGAATGTGGCCCCAGGAGGTCATGAGAATGGAAGTGAGCAGGGCATTTCCTTGGAGGCAACAACCCATAGCTTCGGGAAGAAGATGGTATTAGGGGGCTGAAAGTAGGGTGGAGAAGATTTGTGGGATTAATGATAATGGGTGGTGGAAAATACAGCTGTGGAATGGAAAGAGTGGTGAACCATGAGAGTTGGGTGGTGGGAATTGGCTGCATGGGGCAGGAAGAGATGAGGATGGAGGATGGGTGGGGTTGGCTGGTGAAGGCTCAGTGGAAGATGGCGGCATTGGATGGTAGCAGAATGGCAGACGTTAGGTGGCAACTGGTGAAGGCTGACAGTGGAAGGGTGGTCTTGTTGGGTGATAGAGAATCAAAGTAAATGGTGGAAGAAAGGATTGGAAAACTTGGAGGGGGTAAGATGGTAGATGGGTAATGCCTATGAAGGTGATGGCAATGGATGTTGAAGTCAGAGGAATGAACAGCCATCATTGGTAAGAGTACTCTGGGTGGTACAAGATGGCGCCCTTGGATTGGTGGAGTATGGATCGGAGAAGGGTAAATGTTGGGTGGCAGAGAATGGAGAATTCGATGGAAAAAGTTACTCTTGGGTTAGATTCTAGGCTTCCGTGACAAACACACACAACAATGGGAATTTATTAGCTTCCAGGGTTGATGACCTTCTTGCTGACTGGAAGTGACCAGATTCCTCGGCTTTCCCATCACATGACAATGTCCTCTCCTGTCTCTTCTGGGTTTCAGCTACTCTCCTGTGGCTTTCTCTGCTGTAAGGCCTCTAGTAATGGGATGAAGATCCATCCTAGTTCATTTGGGCCACAATTTAACTGAAAATAACGTCTTCAAAAGGTCCCATTTCCAAAGGGTTCACACCCAAAGGAATGGGATTATGTGTTAGCACAGGTTTTATCCTGGGGTATGTTTAGCCTACACAGTCTGCCGTCTAGATGCCAAAACACACGTGCATCTTAGATGCAAGATACATTCTTTCCATCACAATATCCCAAAGCCTTAAGCCATTTTAGAAAAACTCTAAATCCAAAATTTCATCGAACCTGGTTTATGGGCATGGTTCCTCCTGGGGCAGAATTTTTCTGTGGGCCTTTGAAATCTAGAAGACAAGTCACCTGATTCCAAAATACAGTGGTGGGCCAGGCATAGGAAAGACACGTTCATTCCAGAAGGGAGAACTTGAAAACAGGGGTCACAGGTCCCAAACAAGTCTGAAACCCCATTAGATTTCAAGATCAAAGAATCATATGTGGATCAAAGCTTTGTCCCTTGGGCCTCCTGGTGGGTCAGCCCCACCCTGCAAAGCCATTTTGCAGCAACCACACTCGACCTAAGAGCTGGGACCTAGATCCCACCCTCCCCAGACATTGGGGTGGCACTTGAACTCTTCCTCAAATGGGGTGAAGGTTCAGAAACCTTCAGGCAGAGTCCTGTTCTCTGGGGACTCACTTCTCAGAAGCTCAGAGAAGTCCCTCATAAAGTCCCTTCTCACCTTACGCTCAGAGCACACTATTCTGGATCGGCTGAGAATTTTTCACATCAGCAGTTGCTGGTTCCTTTGTGCTTAACAGCTGAGTTCTCAGCTTACCCCTTTCCTCTTGCATTTTGCTACAAGCTGCAAGGAGAAACCAGGCTGTAGCTTCCACACTTAGCTTGGAAACCTCTTTAGCTAAATACCCAAGTTCATCACCTGCAAGTTCCACTTTCAGTCCAACACTAGGACACAATTCAGCCAAGTTCTCTGCTACTTCATAACAATGATCACCTTTCCACCAGTTCTCAATAAGACATTTCTCCCAAACATCTTCTTCAAAGCAATCTAACCTTTTTCTGTCAAATGCCTCAAAAATCTTCCAGCAGGATGCCACTGTCTGGTACCAAAATCTGTCTTAGTTTCCAGGCTGCTATGACACACACCACAGAATGGGTTGGCTTAACAACAGGAATTTGTCTCACAATTTTGGAGGCTTGCTTCCTCCTCCTAGCATGCTGGCTGGCTGGCAATCCTTGGGCTCCTTGGCTTTCCCATCACATGGAGATGTCCTCTCCTTTCTCGTCTGGGTTTCAGCTGACTTCCAGCCTCTGACACTGCCCTGTGGCTTTTTCTCTTTATGGTCTTCAGTAATAGGATTAAGACGTCAACTGATTCAGTTGGCCATACCTTATCTAAAAATAACATCTTCAAAAGGTTCTATTTACAGTGGGGTTACTAACTGTGGTACATAATTCAACCTACCACACATGGTACTGGAGGATGGTAAACAAGGATGGTGTTGGATAGCAGGAAGATGGATTTGGAGAGTGAGATGTATAGATAGCAGAGGACCAAGGATGCCTATAGAAAGTGATACCATGGGTTGGTGAAGATGATGAGTTGTCAGTGATGAATGGGGAAGAAGGGACTGGAGAAAGGCAAATGCTTGGCCAGTGAAGGGTAGAGAAAGTCATTGGAAAATGTCAACAGCAGAAGACAGTGCTGATGCTTGGTACAAGGTAGCAGAAGATGGGGTTGGAGAAAGGAGGTGTTGGGTGGTGGAAGATGGAGAACATCAGGGTAAGATGGCATTGCTGGGTAGCAGATGGTGGTGGCAGAGAATGATAGCAGGTGGCACAATTTTGTTGACAGAAACTGTGACTGGAAAAGGACAGATGGAGAATGTCAGTGGAAGGTGGGTGCCCTTGGATGTTGGAGAGGGATGAGTTAGAGAGTGGGAAATGATGCCATTGAATCATGAAGGATGGAAGATGGCAGAGGATGATGCTGTAGGATGGCTCTGCTGGGTGGTGGGAAGATAGGATTGGAGAGAAGAATGGTTGAGTGGTGGGCAGAAGAGAAGATCTGTGGAAGATGGTATTATTTGTGGTCAGTTAATGAATTACCTGTGGTGAGTGGTGGAAGATGATGGTGTTGGATGATTCCTTTGGGTGATCAAAAATGATCAGTAATCAGTGGTGAATGAGGGATGATGATGGAAGATGGAGCCACTGGGTGGTGAAAGATGGAAGATGATGGTGCTGGATGGTGCAGTAGAGTGGCAGAAGATGATGCATTACCAGTGGTGGATGGTAAAAGATGGCACCATTGAATGAAGGATGGATGATGATGGACTTGGATGATCCTGTTGAGTGGATGGGTTACTAGCGGTGGGTGGTAGAAGATGGCACCATTGAAGGATGGAAGATGATGGCATGGGAAGATGATGGTGGAATGATGCTCTGAGATGCTGGAGTGGAGTGTGACAGAGGACCATGGTGATGGAAAATGAGACTTGAAAGGGCAGATATTGGGTACATGGGGATAGAAAATCTCAATGAAAAGCTATTGTGGATGGGGAAGGGATGGACAATGGTGGTGTTAAATGTCACCTTGGGTGTGGTAGATGGAATTGGAGTTCTGGAGAGAGGGGCACTGGAGTGGTGCATGGAGAATATCTGTGTTAGATGAAGGACAATGAGTAGCCCGGGTTGATGGCAGAAAGGATGGAGAATGGGGCCAAGGGATAGGGAAGGATGGACTGTGGTGTTGGCCGGCAAAATTGAGTGGTGGAGAATGGGATTAGAGGTTGGTGGGAGCAGGAAAACAACCATGGCTGATGACAAGACCTGGCTCTCCCCACTCCAGGACGGCCAGTCCTGGACCGTGCGGCAGTTCCAGTTCACAGACTGGCTGGAACAGGGCGTGCCAAAGCTGGGGGAGGGCTTCATTGCCTTCATCGGCCCAGTGCATAAGACCAAGGAGCAGTTTGGCCAGGACGGACCCATCTCCGCCCATTGCAGGTGAGCTCCATCACCCAATGGGGAAACTGAGGCCCCAGCAGGGACAGCCCCTGGACAGGTCTGGATTGGGCTGTCTTCATCCCTGGGGAACTGGGCAGTGAAATCACAGCCCTCGAGTGCCCATCGCTGACCTGCCAGTGCTCATCCCCGACAGCGCCGGCGTGGGCAGGACAGGCATTCTCATCACACTCAGCACCGTGCTGGAGTGGGTGCGGCACGAAGGCACGGTGACATCTTCCAGACTGTGGAGATGCTGTGGATCCAGCAGCCGGCCACGGTGCAGACGGAGGTGCGGGTGGGCTGGGGGGCGGCAGTTTCCCAAACGCCTCTGGGTTTGGGGCTGAAGGGGATTAGTTGGACCTTTTGACACAGGCACAGACTTACCACCCAGAGGTAAGAAGTATTGCTTAGGGTAGCCAGAGATGGGTCCGATCCTGGACCCAAATTCATGGCTGAGCCAGGACCCTGTCCGAGTCCTGATGAGTGGAACCGCTGCAGGTGCTGAAGTCTGACCTCTACGCGCTGTACGGGTGGGGAAATTGAGGCCTGGAGTGCAGGGGTCTTCCCTAACATCCTCAGGAGCTCTTCCATCCTGGGAGGGACAAAAGCTGGAGTCCCTGACTTATAGCCTCAAAGGGAAGGTTCCTAGTGGAGAGAACCATTGAGTGGCTAACTGTTAAAAGCTGAGTTGGCCCTCCCATGCAGGCAAGAGAGGACCTCCAGGCAGAAGGCCTGGCCTGTGCAGAGGCAGGAGGTGGGTGAAGCTGCTTGCAGGGCTTGGGGACACCCAGAGGGCACCGTGGGGCTGAGGAGCTTGACCAGCTCCTGAGGGCAATAGGGAGCCCTGGGAGGCTTTAGAGCAGAGGAGGCACTGACAAGAGCCGGCTCCTTCCCCACCCCCTGCAGGACGAGTACCAGTTCTGTTACCAGGCAGCTCTGGAATACCTTGGAAGCTTTAACCACTATGCAACCTAAAAGCCATGGACCCCCATCCCTGGCCTGACTCCGCTGGCCCCGGAGGCCTCTGCCCTTCCTGGAAGGACCCCTGGAGGCCCGGACCCCCCTGGAGGGCAAGGCAGGAAGAAGTGGTGGCTGTGTGACTTTGTGGTCTGTGGAGAACAACGTGGCCCCCCCGTGCCCCTCCTGGGCCACCCCAGAAACCCCCCCACCAGGCACCAGCCACTGCCCTCAAATACTTGGCACATTCCTCGTTTCCTTCTGATTCCAAATCAAGAGAAATTCCAGGGTGGGGGTGGGGGGGTACTGTATGCAAACAGGAGCTCTCCCCATAGCCAGAGGAGAATGGGGCACGGACTGTGAACTGACCATGACCTCCCTGGTGAGCTAGGGGGTCTCCTTCCCACTTTTCCCATCTGGGGGGTGCTGGGCTGGGGGCTGGAATACAGCTTTCTTTTAAACTCTGAGTGTGACTGTAACCAGTGACATCTTTTTTTTAAAATAGTGTATTTTTTTCCTTTTTTTTAAAAGAAGAAACAAACCAACAAAAAGTGTTGCCAGTCAAGGAATTTAAAAAAGAAAAACTTTGCTTACTCCCAGTCTCTTCAAAGACAGTCTATTTTTTCACTGTAGACCTGTGTTTTGTGCTGGTTGTGTTCCCAAAAGCTCCGGGCTCACCGCTGCCCCTCTGGATTGCCTTTTTCTTTTTTAAACCATCAGAAGGTGTGCCTAGCTCACATAAGAATGGGATGTTCTTTTGCACCTGTTTTTTTTGGGTTTCTGTTCTCTATTTTTCATTTTTTTTTAATAATTGTTCAATTAAATTCTCAGACATATCAAGTACAGCTCTGAGGGGGAGGGGTGGGGTATCAGACCCCCAGCACTGGGTCTGAGCCCAGTGGCAAGGGTGCTGCCATGGGGAGCACGGAGGGCCCCAGCAGCCTGAGCTCCCTGACTCCCACCCTTGAGTAGGGGGCTGAACCCAAAAGAGAGGTTCCCACTTCTTTGGGGAGAGGGGCTGTGTGCATGCTGCCCCGGATGGAGGAAGCCTCCCACCTGGGACCCTTGGGGCAAAAGCAGATGGATGGATTCCCCCAAGCAAGTGAGTTTTTCTCTTTATACAAGAGCAAATCTGTCACTGCTTTCAACACTTGTTTATTCAAACAGAAGCAGTTGGGTGGTTTTCCCACCCCTGTGTGTGTAGATATATCAACTTTGTATTAAAGGAAGATTGTCCAACCCCGGCCACGTAGTGGAGTCTTTTATTGTCCCCCTCCCCATCCTGTGTCATCCCTGCAATGGGTGGGAGGACTGATGAGCCAGAGTTCTCATTTGATCATGCAGAGAGTCCTGTGAGGAGTTGGCTCAGAGAGGTTGTGCTGCTTTTGCAGGGTCACACAGTGAGTGAGTGGCCAAGCTGGGATTTGAACTCAGGACCCAAGCCCTGGCCCTGCAGAGCTGCCTTGTGTTCTCATTGGTAATAGTCACTGTGATTGGGCATCTACCAGAAGCTAGGACTGCTGAGATGGGGAGTTACTTGCCCAATTTACAGTTGAGGAAACTGAGGCTCAGAAAGGGGAAGGCACCAACCCAAAGTCATGTGAGCTGGGGTGTGTACCCCAATCATTCTCACCCACAGCCCCAAACACCCACCAGGCTGCCTCCCAGCAAATGGCCTGGTTATTGTCTACACCTCTTTACCTCTGGTAGAGGAGCTATTCACAAGAGCCAGAGATGGGACAAAAGATCCAGTCCCCAAGGTCACAGAGAAGCTCCAAGGGTGGGAAGGGGTCTTAGCAAGGGCAGGGGTCCATCTTAGGAAAAATGGGTTCACCCCCTTTGGAAGCCAGCAAATCAAGTAGCCAAAGAATAACTATAAATATATAGGATGTGACTAACAGAATTAATATACCTAGCCAGATAGCTTTGCCAAACCCCACATGCCCCTACCCCCAAATCCTTAAACACAGAAGGTACATTTCTAAAAATGATTTATAAAACTCAACAATGGAGGTCTTCAGAAATTCCAAGATGCTAATATCAGATAAGTTATTCTGATCTTAGCTCAGAGGGGTTGATTCTCCAATAAAGTGAGCCTCCACTGAAAAGGCCAACAATAGGAAACTTTACAACACATTTCTAAATAAGGCATAGGTTAAATAAGGAGTCAATGAAAAAATTACAACATTTTAAAAACTGAACAATGTAGAAACTAGATGAAACTTGTGGGAATGAAGCCAAAGAAGCACCCTAGAGGAAAATTTATAGACTTGAACTCATTCATTAGAAAGCAAGAAAAATTGAAAGTCAGTGAACTTAAATAAAAAAAACCTAAGTATTCTAAATGAATAACTAGAAAAGAATCAAGCCAAATAGAAAGAAAAAAGTAGACATTAATCAGCTGTAATTGGTATTTTTCAGGGTGCTGTCTGCATTAACAAAATAAAAAATTCTTTGAAAGCAACCAAAAGTAAGTAAATCTTCAACAAGTATAATCAAGAAAAAAAAAGTGATAGTTCAAATAACATCGGTGGGAAGCACAGGCAGTAAAGAGGGAGAAAAATGGAGAAGAAACATGTAAATATTACATTTAGTAGCCCCTGAGGTCTGAATTCAAGAATTGGGGTGGGGGTGGGGCAGTGTCTTCAAATAGGTTGTAGGCCAAGAGAAAGAAATGTCAAATTAACATAGGCCTGGCCCTACCTGAATCTTCCAAGAGTTTACCAACAGGCTGCTCTCCAGAAAACTCCTATTCAGTCCTCATTGCCCAGTCTTAGAAGCTCCTCTAAGTAGGCATTTCCTCATTTGTTTTTTCTGAACTGCCCATGTCTCCTGTCCATCCTACTAGCCAAACCCTGACCATTGAGTGTATGAATAAGGGGGTTCCTTGCTACCTTACCCTCCCAACTGGACACTGAATAAAGATCAGGGAAAGTCCATGCCAGCATGTACATGACCCTGAGCCCTTGAGGAGCTCATGGCTGGAGTAGGGGTACAGCTAGTGGCAGACAGGGGTTTATCTGAAGACTTTCCAGAAGAGGAGGTCCCCAAGAAATGGACTCAACCCACAGACAAGACTGTCAAGGCTCTGAGAATCTACTGATGAACTGACCCCACCATAGGATGCCTTAATACCCATCCCCACTTATTGAGCACTTACTGTATGCTTGGCACACACACTCCCATTTAATCCTTCTAAAGGTGCACCATTGGACAGATGAGAAAACTAAGGCTCACAGAGGTCAACTCTCTTACCCAGGGTCACACTGATCTGGCCAGCTCCACTGCCTTAATGCAAGCTCTGCCTGCCCACAGCCAGCAGTGGCAACACATGGCAGCCTCAGGCTGGGAGTACAGATCCCAGAGCAGAGCCAAGGACCTGTCAGGGTGCAAAGCCTCCTAGTGCTCTGAGAAGTGCAAAGACCCTAATTTGTCCGTGTCCCTAACAGCATGGCTTAAAAATGTTTAAAGCACAGACATCCATGAGAAGAAATGTACAGAACCACAGATGGGCTGGGAGACTGAAGCAAACTCTCAGAAACTGAAAAAGCCAAGGGGAGGAAATAATAAGGAACTAGAGGAGAAGAATAATGCAACAGCAAACTCAATTAAATAGATATGTATAGGACTTTGAACCTGATAATGAATTTGCATTCTTGCCAAACACTAGGATCCATTGTAAAAATAGATCATGTAGCAGACCACAAAGGAAAGCTCAATATTGAGACTCCACATACTAGCCACAATGCAATAAGACTATCAATCAATGATGGCAATTTATTTTAACATTCCCAGTTATACAGATTTAAGGGTTTGAACATACATATAGTTTCCAACATTAAGTAATGAGCTCCAGTTACATTAAGTAAAGAGCTCAAGAGAAATCAAAATATAAACTACAAAATACTTTAAAACTGAAAGATGAAAGCACTATAAATGAAAACCAAAAATGTACTCAGAGGTAAAGTTAAAGTCTTAAGTGCATTTCTGGGGGAGGGAGACATTGAAAATAAACAAACAGCCAAAGATGTACTCAGGGAAATTTGTAGCCTTATACAATTTAATAGGAAAAATAACTGAAAAGAAATTCATTAAGATTTCAACTCAAGCATCTGCAAAAAGAAAAATAAACACAAAGAAAAGCCAAAGGAAAACATTAAGGAAATCAGAAATTAATGAAATAGAAAACTACAACAAAACAAAATAAAAAGCTGGATCTTTGGAAATATCTATAAAAGAGGTAGACCATTGGCAAGTGAAGGGAAAGCACGAATAAGCAATATTAGGGGTGACTGAGCAACCAGTTAACTACACTTACAGAGGAGATACTTTTTAAGGATAAGAGTATATTGTATATATACAACTTCATACCACTAAGTGTGCAAAATGATAAAATAGAAAAATATCAAGGACAATAAATTAAAATATGCCAAAGTCATAGAAAACGAAATAATCTTAGAAAATACTGAAATGATATTTGAAGACTTTTCCAGATGTTTTCTCAGGTGAGTTTTGCCAAACCTTCATGGAAGACACACACTTGCATCTTATATAAACTATGTCAGATTTTAAAGAGGAAAAAGAGATACCCAAACTATTCAAGAACAACCCAAGAGAGAAATTAGCCCATCTCATTTGTTGTCGAGATGCATGCAAAAAAAAAAAGCTAAAAAAAAATACTAGTAATGCAAACCTAGTATCTCATTAAACAAATAGAACATTATGACTCAGTGGGGAATGAATTATGGCATGCAAGGATGGTTTAACTTTAGAAGACATACTCACATTGTAAGGGTGAAAATAAATCAGAACTTTGTAGAACCTGAAAGTGCTAATAAGTTGAAGATGTACATAACCATTTGACTGAGCAATTCTATTCATCTATACATACCTTACAGAGACCCTTACCCACGTGCCTAAGGAGATAGGTAAAAAAGTGATCATAGTGGCATTATTTGTAATTAGAAACTGGAACCAACTTAAATAGTCTTCAACAGGAAAATGTATAAAGAATGACAGTATACTTATAAAATGCAACATGATGCAACAGTGAACATAATGCAACTGGACTATATACCCCACATGGATGAATCTCAGAAATATGCTGAGAAGAACAAGCAGTTTATAAGAAGAAATGCACAGTGTAATTCCATTTCTAGGACATTTAAAAGCATATAAGGCAAATACGTACTGGTTAAGAATAAATACGAAAGCAGCAAATACACTAAAGCTCATCTATATGACAAAACTACCCAAAGTGACCTATAGATATATATAATCTCTAACAAAATTCAGTGACTTTTTTGCAGAAATGGAAAAGCTGATTCCAAAATTCACATGAAATTGCAAGGGCTCCAAAGAGCCAAAACAATCTTGAAAAAGAACAAAGTTGGAGGATCCACACTTCCTGATATCAAAATTTACCACAGTGACCAACGGGAGAGGAGAAAGAAACAAAATAAAATTTCAGTGACTGCGATATTTGAGAGATTTCAAATGGAGTTGAGAGGTCATTCTGGAGTTTGTTCTTATGCATTATATAGAGATCCCTTTTTAGTTTTTAGTTTATTAGTATAGCTAGAACAAAATATCTGAAACTGTTGAACTGCAATCCAGTATCCTTGATTCTTGAAGATAATTAACTCAAAATGGATCAAAGACCTAAACATTAGCACAAAGAGCATAAAACTCATAGAAGAAAATGTAGGGCAATATCTTAAAGATCTTGTGATAGGAGGTGGTTTCCTAGATGTCACACCCAAAGCACGAGCAACCAAAGAACGAATAGACAAATGAGATCTCCTCAAAATTAAATACTTTTGTACATCAAAGGCCTTTGTCAGAAAAGTAAAAAGGCAACCTACACAATGGGAGATGATATCAGGTATCATATCAGATATCACATATCAGATAAGGGTTTAATATCCCGAATATATAAAGGAATCCTGCATCTCAATAAAAGACAAACAATCCAATTAAAAAATAGGCAAAAGACATCAACAGACATTTTTCTGAAGAGGAAATACAAATGGCTCAAAAACATATGAAAAAATGCTGAACTTCATTGGCCATTAAGGAAATGCTAATCAAAACCACAATGAGATATCATCTCACACCTAACAGAATGGCCATTATCCAAAAAACAGAAAACGACAAGTGCTGGAGAGGATGTGGAGAAAGAGGCACACTCCTTCATTGTTGGTGGGAATGTAGAATGGTGCAACCACTCTGGAAGACAGTGTGAAGGTTCCTCAGGAAGCTAAATATAGATTTGCCATATGACCCAGCTATTCCATTGCTAGGTATATACTCACAGGAACTGAAACTTAAGACACAAAGAGACATTTGTAAACCGATGTTTATTGCTGCATTATTCACAAATGCCAAGAGATGGAAGCAGCCCAAACGTCTATTAATGGATGAATGGATAAACAAACTGTGGTATATACACATGATGGAATATTATGCAGCTGTAAGACAGAACAAAGGCATGGACCATATAATAATGTGGATGAACCTTGAGGACATTATGTTGAGTGAAGTTAGCCAGAAACAAAAGTACAGATTCTGTATGGTCTCACTAATATGAACAGACAAATTTTGGGAGTTAAAAGCTGACAACACAGGTGACCAGGAGATAGAAAGAGGGCAGAGACCAGCCATTTGGTGCTGAAGGACTACAGAATGTTTAGGATTGATTGTATAGATACAGAAATAGATAGCATAATACTGTGTGATAGTAGCACAGAATTGTAAGTATACTGAACAAAGATATCTGTGAGTAAAGCTGAAATAGGTGGGATAGGAAAATGTATGACACTGGAGGTAAAGATAGATGATAAAGACTGGGACTGTATAACGTGGCAAAAAAATGTAGTGGCAAATGACTTACTAAATATACAAATATAAAAATGTTTTTGCATGTGGGAAAGCAAATGAATGTCAACCATGTAGAGAGGTGAAAAGGGATGGTACTCAGAAAAAAACATAATCAAAGCAAACTCGAGTCTATGGTCAACAATAACATTGTAATATACCTCCATTAAATGTTACAAAGGCAGAATGCCAATGCTAAATGTATATGAGAGGGGGATATAGGGGAGGAATATGGGATTCTTCGTAGTGGTGTTATTTGCTGTTCTTACTATTACATTGTATTGTATGACATGTTTTTTTTAAACTTTTTTTATTATTACTAAAAAAAGCAATTTTTCTTGTAGTAATCAATATGTTCAGGTGCTGATTGTAGTGATAAATGTACAACTTTATGATGATACTATGAAAAATTGATTGTACACTGTGGATAAATGGATGGTATGTGAATATAACTCTACAAAACTAGAGGAAAATACATACATAGGAGTAAAAGTTGGAGAAAACATGGAGAGAGGGATGTACTTATCTGCTGTTGATAAGCAGGTGGAATGGTGTAGCCTTTCTGAAGGTCAGTGTAGTTTTTCCACAAAAAGTTAAGTATGTGGGGACCATGGGGTCCTGCAACCTCATTATGGGATATGTCATTTGAAGATCTGAGAGCAGAGACATGAATGGACATTTGCAAACTTGTGTTCATGGAGGCAGTAATCATGATTTGCAAAGG
>PVKY010005612.1:0-17131 GCA_004027775.1 Bradypus variegatus
TAGAGAGAGAGAGAGAGAGAGAGAGAGAGAGAGAGAGAGAGAGAGGGGCCACATCTGAGCAACAAAGAGGTTCTCTGAGGGTGACTCTTTGGCACAATTATAAGCCTAGCCTGTCCTTTGCAGTAACAAGCTTCATAAGGGCAAGCACCAAGATCGAGGGCTCAGCATACTAAATTGGTAGACCCAATGCTTGTGAGAATATAAGGAATTCCCCAGGTTCCCCCACATTTTCCCCCAGTACCTCAGGGGGTTATGCCTTGATTTTGATGATGTTTTCACGGATGTAACACTGATGCCAAAACTCATCAAACTGTATACTTTAAATATGTGCAGTTTATTGAACATCAATTATACTCGAATAAAGCTGTAAAAATAAAAGCAAGAGAATGATAAACTCTGAATTCAATAGTGTGGTTACCTTGGGTAAGGGTTGGGGTGCAGGAAAGTGGGCAGGCTTTTGTAGGGGCACTTGGGTAGATGTAAGTTATTGATGAGGTTCCAGTTTCGGGGTTAGGTTCACTGATGCTCTCTGTAAGTTAATAAATACATAAATAAATGATATTAAAGCAGATCACCTATGGGCCAATGAGAGTGTATTAAAACACAAGAATTACGATTAATCTATTTCTGTGCCCCTGAGGTTCAGATTAAAAAGTGGGGAGTGTGCTGGGACAGCTGGATATCCACATGCAAAAGAATCAAATTGGACCCCTACCTCACACCATACACCAAAATTAGCTCAAAACGAATCACAGACCTAAATGTAAGAGCCAAAATGATAAAACGCCTAAAGAAAAACATAGGAGTAAATATTTGTAAACTTGGGTTAGGAAATTGTTCCTTAGAGATACCTAAAGCACAAGCAACAAAAGAAAGAAGAGATAAATTGGATTTCATCAAAATTAAAAACTTTTTTGCTTTGAAGGATACCATCAAGAAAGTGAGAAGACAACTCACAGAATGGGAGAAAATATTTACAAATCATATATCAGATAAAGGACTTGTTTCCAGAGTGTGTAAAGAACTCTTTTTTTTTAATTGGGCAATTAAAAATTGGCAAAAGATTTGAATAGACATTTCTTCAAAAAAGACATACAAATGGCCAATAAGCACAGGAAAAGATGCTCAACGTAATTAGTTACCAGGGAATTGCAAATCAAACCACAAAGAGATACCACTTCACATCCACTAGGATGGCAATAATAAAAAAGCCAGATGACAAGTGTTGGCGAGGAAACAGGAATCCTCCTACGTTGCGGATTGGGAATGTAGAACGGAGCAGCTGCTTTAGAATACAGTCTGGCAGTTACTCGAATAGTTAAACATGCAGTTAACGTATGACCCACCAATTCTACTCCTAGGTATTTACTTAAGAGAAATGAAAACATATGGTCCACACGAAAACTTGTGCATGAAATGTTCATAGCAGCACAATTCATAACAGCTAAAAAGTGGAAACAACCCAGTGTCCATCAACAGAT
This sequence comes from Bradypus variegatus, assembly GCA_004027775.1. Taxonomy (NCBI): domain Eukaryota; kingdom Metazoa; phylum Chordata; class Mammalia; order Pilosa; family Bradypodidae; genus Bradypus; species Bradypus variegatus. Next base: position 1,482 of record PVKY010005612.1, read on the forward strand.
GAACAGATAAGACAAAACGTGGTCAATCCAGACAAGGTAATATTATTTGGCCATTAAAAGGAATGAAATTCTGATACCTGCTACAATATAGATGAATCTTGAAAACATGCTAAATGAAAGAAGCCAGTCAGAAAAGACCACATATTGCATGATTCCATTTATATTGAAATATCTAGAATAGGCAAATCTATAGAGATAGAAAGTGGTGACTGCCTAGGACTTGGGGGGGGCAGTCTTGCTTGGGACAGGGGAACAGAGAGTGACTGCTAATTGATAGGAGGTTTCTTTTCGGGGTGATGAAAATGTTCTAAAATTGATTGTGTGATGGTTGCCTAACTCTGTGAATATATTAAAGCCCATTTAGTTGTACAATTTAAATCGATGACTTATAAGGTGTGTGAATTATATCTCAATAAAGTCGTTTTATAAAAAAGGGGTGCAGGGACCAGATCCTTGGAGAACAACAAATTTAAGGACTGATCCAGGGAGCAGAACCATGAAAACAAAGCATCCCCTTTGCACGGTCAGCCCCGGAGTTCCCTAACGGACTTCAGATGCAAAACCAGGGAGGGTTTCTGGGCAGAGAAACCCACTGCAGGTGCTGGTTACAGAGTGCCCCAGAAATGCCAGGCATCACGCTAGCCATGATATCAAGTCACCTAATCCTACAGCTACCCCCTTTACAGACAATGAATTCAAGTCTCAAGGAATGAGAGAATTTGCTTGTGGTCACAGTTAGGAAGTGGCAGAGATCAGAGTGGTACCTAGGTATGCCTGACTCCAAAGGTAGCACCTAGAAATAGACCCTCAAAAAAGTCTTAATTTTGTATAAAAGATTTCAGACTTACAAAAAAGTGTAAAGAATAATATAATGCACACTTGCATCCTCACCAAACCAGCTTAAGAAACCGAACTAGCAACGTTGTTGAAGTCCTCTGTGTCCTCTCCTTGATTCCGTACTCCATCCCTCAATTATGCTCCATCCCCCAATTACTGTTCCCAATTGTTTCTTTATACTTTTACTCTGCATGTATTTCCAAATAATTTGAAGTATAGTGTTGTACATTTCTAAACTTTGTATAGACAGTACTAGATTGAATGTCTTCCGTTCAATTCATCTAAATTGACAGGTGTAGCTGTGGTTTGTTCATTTTCACTGCTGTATAGTATTCCGTTGCATGAAGGTGCAGTAGTTTCTTTGCCATTCTCCTGTGGTTGGACATTTGTGCTGTTTCTGGGTTTCTGTTATTACAAACTGTGCTGCTGGACGTTTCTGGCTTGGTTTCCTGGTCCCAAACAGCAAGAATTTCTAGGAGAGTGTGTTTGTTTCCTATTGCAGTTTTAACAAATTACCACAAAACGAGAGGCTTAAAACACACCAATTTATTATTTTACAGTTCTGGATGTCAGAAGTCTGAAATGGGTTTCACTGGGCTGAAATCAAGACATCGGCCGGGACACGCCCCCTCCAGTGTCTCTAGGGGAGGATCTGTTTCCCTGCCATTTACAGCTTCTAGAAGCCGCCTGCATTCCTTAGCTCAGGGCCTCTGCTTCAAAGTCAGCAGTGCAGCATCTTCAGATCTCTCTCTGACTCTGACCCTCTGCTTCCATCACCACCTCTCCTTCCCTGAATCAGACATTCCTGCCTCCCCTTTATACGGACCCTCATCGTTACATTGGGCCCACCCTGATAAGCCACCATAATGTCTCCATCTTGAGATTCTTCATTTAATCGCAGCTGCAAAGTCCATTCTGCCACATATTGTAACATATCCATGGGTTCTAGGGGTCAGGATGCAGACATCTTTGGGGGCCATCATTCTGTCCACCACAGAGGCGTAGAGTAGAGGGTTATGATATGAGCATCTTTGGATTTACTAGTTTGTCACATTGTTCTCCAAACTGAATGGATGCTCCCTCCCACCAGCAGTGCATACGCATTACTGTCATTCCCTATCATCACCAGCACTTGATATTATCTGACTTTTTAATTTTTGCCAACTTGATGGCTATCAAATATCTGGGCTTTGGTTGCTTTGTGGTCAAGGAGGAGATGGTGGTCGATGATGTCCAATGTGGCAACAGAGGGCCCTGTTGATGACTGTGGCTGGAACTGTGCCCTCGAAGGGTGGGAGGGGTAAAGCCAGACTGAGTTAAGGAATAAGGGGTATGTATGCGTGCAAGGAAATGGACACAGGGGGCACAGAGGGTACTTTAAAAAGTGGGCGGGTGTGGAAGGGAGGTACCTAAGGCAGAAATTAAAGGGGAAAGAGAGAGAAAGTGAGAGATACACACCTCCGAGATGGAGGGTGAAGGTGAGGCCCATAGCAAAGGTAGCTGGGCCACCTGGGAACGGGAGGGGCTGCCCTTCCTGGAGGTGGGAGGGACAGAAAGAGGATGGGGCAGATGCAGAGAAAATCCAAGGAGCTAGGGCAGGAAGTGACAGAAGCTTCTCTGAAAGATGGACAGTGGGGGTTACCTACTGGGAGGATCAGGGATGCGTTGTGGGGGGTGGTCTGAGGGGTGTGGAGAAGGTTTACAGGGGACCCATTGGGGCTGAACAAAGAAAGAGGGACAAGCTGAAGCAGAAGCCCCCACCCCTTCCCACTGCCATCAGATTTTACCATCCCCTCTTTGGGGAAAGAAGACCAGTAGCCCGGAGTGGAAGGGGCTAAGAGAGGGCCGGGAGCGGGGAGTGTCTAGGAGCCCCCTGAACCTCAGTGGAAATAGTGGGCCCTGAGGAAGCAGAGAGGGGAGCAGGGAGCTCAGCGTTGGGAAATCGGGAAGGGTGCAGGGCTCTTGCCAACGGAGATGACTGCAGTGGAGATATGGAGTGACTGTGGGAGCCCAGAGGAGAGGGGCATATCACTTAGCCTGGGGTTGTGGAGAGGGCTTCCTGGAGGAGGTGATGCTCCAGCTGAGTCTTGAAGGGGAAAATAAACTTTCAGCAGTAAAGATGTGAAAGAATGTTGCTTTCACTGTCTGTCAATAGACCTTTGCCTGCCTCCTCTCCCAGACATCTCCACCATGCCTTATGTGCCCTGGCTAGGTTGGGAGAGTCCCTGTTGGGGTCTTTCAGCCCTATGCCTTGGCTTATGGACTTCTCTCTGGTTCCATTATTTTCTCCTTCAACTTCAGAACTCCTACTCCTCCTTCAAAACCCAGCTTAAATGTCACCTCCTCTGGGAAGCCTTTTTGATTGCACTGGACTCATCTCTGTGCTCTCATGTCAGTGTAGTGCAGTGGAACAAGCTCACTCATTGCTGTTTGATTTTAGACAAGCCACTCAATCTGAGTGTCTGTTTCTTGAGATAGAGACAATTGCACCTGCCAAACCTAGTTGTGGCATATCTGGAATTACGTGGGAATCACAAAAGGAGCCATTGTGTGGTGGCCCAGTCATTCTGTCTTGTGTTGGGTATGTGAATGCTTTAACCCATGAGCTCCCTGAGGGCAGGGACAATTTGCACCGCACCCCCACCCCCCACCCACAGTGCCTGGCCCACGGCCCAGCACAGAAAAGCATCATGTGTTCTCTGTGCAAACGGGAAGAACTGGGGTTCTCTATCATTTACGTGTAATGTGACTTTGCAGAGGTACCATCTCTGTGCATCTGTTTCCTCATCTCTAAAGGAACGATAACTCGTATTAGATACTCAACTACTACATCTTAGGCTCTCAACGTTCACGGTCTCTAATCCTCACAGTGTACTGTCATCCCATTTTACGGGAGAGAATACTGAGGCTTTGGAAGAATGACTTGTCCAAGTTTGCAGCAGGCCAGGATCCCCTGGTGTCGGGTCAAACTCGGAAAATTGTCGCGCGAATCCGAGGGGGAAATGTGACATCGCCCTGCAAACTGTAAACGCCTGGGGTGGGAGGGTCAGTGCCTGGGGGCGTGGTGAATGCGGGCCGGGCGAAAGGGGTGCGGAGAGGGGCGGCCTCAGATTTCGGGGCGGCGGCGGGAGGATTGGTTGGCGCGGCGATCCCGGAGGGGCGGGAGGCCGGCTCCGCGCGGCTCGGCCGGGGTGAGGAGGGCGCGCGGCCCGCCCCCTCCCCGCCCCACCCCCCAGCCCGGCGCCGCGGCCCCTTTAAGAGCGGGCGGGGCGCCCTCTGGCGGCGGAGCGGCGCGCGCGGCGGGAGCCGGAGCCGGAGCCGGAGCCGGATCCCGGAGCCGGAGCGGAGTCGAGCCGGGGCGGAGCGGGCCGAGCGGGCCGAGCCAGCAGCCGAGCTGGGGGCGCGGGCGGGCGGCATGTACCGGGCCCGGGCGGCGCGGGCGGGGCCGGAGCCCGGCAGCCCGGGGCGCTTTGGGATCCTCAGCACCGGGCAGCTCCGGGACCTGCTTCAGGACGAGCCCAAGCTGGACCGGATCGTGCGGCTCAGCAGGAAGGTAGAGCGGGGGGCGCGGGCGGGGGGCGCGGGGGCCGGGCCGCGGCCTGCCGGACCTGCGGGCCGACCGGAGGGCCGCGCGGGGCCGGGCCGCGGGGCCGCCCGGGGCGCTGGAGCCCGGCACGTACGAGTGGGCCCCACGGAGCCGCCCCCGAGGGAGGGGGCGCCCAGAGCCGGCCTGGGGCGGGTGGGGCGCCGGGGACCCGGAGAGGCGCCCGTGCACCCCCGGGATGGCCGCGAGGCGTGTCCTACGGCGGATGCTCCGGGGAGGTGTGTTCTGGGGGACAGGGGGCGGCCGTGTTGTGGGGGGCCCTGGCTCGCACACCCACGTTCTGGAGGGCCAGAAAGGGGAGGCGCCTTCCACAGGGAGAACTAGGGGCCCGTGTGACGGCTGGGGGGGAGGGAGCCGCCGTGGAGGGGGGGGCGTGCGCATTCAGGGGGCGCAGGAGGCTTTGTGTCTTCCGCTGGGGAGGGGTACTGCCAGCCGAGGCGTGTATTCCGTAGGCCACCATAAGAGAAAGTTGTATATTTCACAGGAGATAGGCCCGGGCTGGCCGTGGGGGGCAGAAAGGGAAAGTGTGTGCGGGAGGGAGGCAGGCAAGGAGGGGCAGGTACATCCTACGGGGGGACAGGTGGAGGGTTGTGCTTTCTCCAGGGGCTGGCGTGGGAGGCTCAGCCCTCCTAGAAACAGAAGGAAAAAACATTCTCCAGGGCCAGGAAGGACAGGGGTCTGCTTTCTGGAAGAGAAGGAAAGCAGGAAACCAGGGAAAGGGGGTGTGTATTCCTTGGGGTGTGGGGATTGCACTGCAGGGCAGAAAGAGGGGCTGTGAGAGAGGGTGACCTGAGGGGCTTTCACGGAGGGACAGGGCGTGGACCTCCCTCTGGAGAGTAAGGGGGGTGGGGGCAGGAGTGTTTTCAGCACAAACACCTGAGGAGGAAGCAGACAAAGGCCTGGAACGGAGAGGGAAGCTGCCCATGCATGGAAAATGGGACAGAGGAGGGAGGGAGACTCCTCAGGGACCTGGGCAGACATATTAATTGAAAAATTAAAAATTAACTAACATTTGTAGAAGCCTTCATAGTTTTCCTCACTTAAATCTCACAACCACCCTACGAGGTAGGCGGTTCTAGTCTGCCTTGTAGAAGATGAGACCGAGGTCCAGAGTGGCGAGGTGTCCTGTCCAGGGCCGCACAGTGAGGTAGCTCAAGACACAGCCTAGGCTGGGCCTCTGGCAGCCCCACACCTGTCACAAGGTCAGGGCCTTGCAGGGGCCTTTGGCTTGCCCGTGGGTACCGTGGTCCAGGGTGGCCGTAGGGTGGCCGTGGGCAGACTCCCTAAGTGGGCCTGGGCTCTTCTCTGTCGGCAGTTCCAGGGCCTGCAGCTGGAGCGCGAGGCATGCCTGGCCTCCAACTATGCACTGGCCAAGGAGAACCTAGCCCTGAGGCCCCGCCTGGAGATGGGCCGGGCCGCCCTGGCCATCAAGTACCAGGAGCTGCGTGAGGTGGCTGAGAACTGCGCAGACAAGCTGCAGCGACTGGGTGAGGAGGCAGCTGGGAGAACTGCCCCGGGGTGGGATGGGGGTGGCAGTTGGCCAGCTGGCTGGTTGTCCCTTGGGAAGTGCCAGGTTCTGAAGTGTGGGACTTGGGCAGACCTGTTCCCTGGCAAATTTGAGGGCTGTTAACCCTGGCTTCTTGGAAATCAGAGATGGGGAGGTGAGCATAGGTGAGTAGAGCTGGGATGGAGATGCTTGGGTTGTCCCAGGAGACTGAGCACCTGCTTTCTCTTTTGCTTGGGGGCTGGGAGCAGAACCTGGAGGGAAGGCTGTGCACAAATGGGTCATGGAGGCTTTGGGAAAATGGGGAAATGGAGGATCTGGAGTAGGGACGAGAAACCTAGAATATCTGAGTCAGTGGAAGAGTCAGGATTGGACCCTTCAGCTCGGACCTGTCTGTCCTGGGCAATGGGCTCAGAGAGCAGGGGCTGTTCACCCCATCCCTCTGTGGCCCCCAGAGGAGAGTATGCATCGCTGGAGTCCCCACTGTGCGCTGGGCTGGCTACAGGCTGAGCTGGAAGAAGCTGAGCAGGAGGCTGAGGTGAGGGGTGGGGGGGTTGGTGGGAGCTGGGCCTGGGGACAGGGAGAGACCCAGCCCAGTCCAGCCCCATGCTCATTCCTGCACTACAGACTCAAGGTGCCCCTCCTCCAGGAAGTCCTCCTGGAATGCCCAGCCCACAGGAGCATGGGTTGCATTGCTGTCCGCGTTCTCCCCCTGGAGGCTTTTCCCCTGGCTCCCCATGGATGCCTCAGGGCAGCGCAGGGCTGGGTCCACAGGGGAGCTGGGAGAGACCCCTCAGTGCTGGGCTGGAAGCGGGGAGCTCAGTGAACCACAGGGGTTAGGGGAAGAGGAGACCCCTCCCTGGTCTTGATGAGACTCTTAAGGGTGTACTTCAAATGCATCCTCATCTCCCACCCTGCCTCACCCCTGACCCAGCGGGTCTGGTGATGGTATCCTCATTTTGTAAGTGGGGAATCAAGGCTTAAGAGTGGGAGACATTTGTCTGCAGACACCCAGCAAGTCACAGGCAGGCCCGGGCTGGAACTCAGGGGCCCTGCCACCCAGCACGGGCTGGTCACCGTGGGCAGGGATGCCGGGTGGGAGGGAGAGGGGCCAGCCCTCAGCCTTCGGACCTGCTCCTCCCAAACCTCCTCTTCCCTCCTGTCCCAGGAGCAGATGGAGCAGCTGCTGCTGGGGGAGCAGAGCCTGGAGGCCTTCCTGCCTGCCTTCCAGCGGGGCCGCGCCCTCGCCCACCTGAGGCGGACCCAGGCCGAGAAGCTGCAGGAGCTGCTGCGGCGCAGGGAGCGCTCTGTCCAGCCAGCCCCCACTGCTGCTGCCGATCCCCCCAAACCCTTCCCCGCTGCAGCTGTCCTGCCCACCGGAGCCGCGCGGGGGCCACCGGCAGTGCCGCGGAGCCTGCCCCCCTTGGACTCCCGCCCAGTGCCCCCACTGAAGGGCTCCCCGGGGTGCCCCCTTGGCCCAGCCCCTCTGCTGAGCCCTCGGCCCTCGCAGCCAGAGCCCCCCCACCGGTAGGATTCAGGGTGCGGCCCCCCAGTGGGGGGGCCCAGACAAACTTAATGGGTGGCTCCTCCTCCTCCCCCACTGTCTGGGTGGGGGGAGGGGCAGGCCCCTCCCCCTGGCCTCAGGCGAACCCTGGCCCTGGAGGCTGAGCCTGGGAGGAGGCCCACCCACAGGATGACCAGAGGCCTGGGGTGGGGTGGGCAGGGTGTTATGCCTCTGGCGCTGAGGAAACTGCCTTTTCTGCCTCCCCGCTGGGGCTTCCTGGACGACGGGCCAGCCCCCGCGAGAGACCCTTACTCACCGACGGGGGCTTGGGAAGATGCCGGCTTCCCCCAGGGGGGCCCTGTTGCACCCTACCACTCCCCTGGCCTCGCACAACACCAAGGTCAGTGAGGGTGTTCTCCATCATCTCCTGAGCTTACCTTTCCCCCAGCTCTGGGCCACCACCTCGGGGCTGCTCCGTGCCCCATCAGGCTCCAGAACCTGGGGCAAGGTAGGCCAGGGGCTTCTGACCTGTGCAGGGGAGAGTGGGCCATCCCCAGGAAAGACCATTCTGTATTTTTCTGTCCCATCTCCTTAGAATGGAACCTTTTTGAGGGCAGGTCCTTGTCTTTGTATGTTTTGTCCCCAGCCCCGCCTCCCAGGGGCCGTCAATAAATGTGCTGATGAGGATGACCAGGCTGCCTGACTCCTCTCTGCTCCCTCAAGCAGCCGCTCTGCTGTCACAGCCTCCACAGCTCTGCTCCTGCGCCGCCTCCTCTAGAGATGCCCTCCCTCCTTCTCTGCCTATCCAAGGCCCGGCTGTCCTTCAGCTCCAGCACTGCTCCTGCCTCTTCCATGAAGCCTTCTCTGATTACAACCCATGAGAGTCTTTCCCAACTGTTAACTTCCCAGCATTTCTGGCCAGAAGCACACTCGGCTCCATCTCTGTTCTCTGACTCCCTCACTCGTGTGCACCTTCTTTTCCTGGGTTGCCTTGTAAGCCCAATCAGGGTGGCACCTGCTCCATCGCTGGCCTGCCAAACGACTACCCCCACTGAGTGATGGAGGGGTCTCCAAAGGGCTAGAGGCTCTCAGTTCTTGGCTCTGATAAATACTAGGTGTTTAGCTTGGCTGATGAGCATGGGATGAAAAGGAAGGAGAACAGGAACACAACCCGAATCAGGTTAGGGCATCTATGATGTGATGTTTTTCAGGGTGGCATGGAAGGACAGACAGTCCTCCTCACTAAGAAGGGACAGAGTGCTATAGAGCTGACAAAGCTAAAGTGGTCATGGTTCATGTCAGTAGGGAGGGGTTGTGTTGGCTCTACTTTTCAGTGAAGTTTTGTACTCTAAGAGGGACACCAAAAAAAAACAAGGCATCTTTGGAGTTATCAGGATCAGGAAGAGGACCAGGATTTAAGTCCCATGAGGAACAATTGAGCGATGCATTTGAAGTATGAATGTGTGTGCACATGCGTGTCATGTTTAGCCTTTGAATCCCAAAAGGACTGCTTCACATAGAGCCAGAGGTCAGAGCCAAGACCCATGGGTAGAAAGCATAGGGAGCTAGATTTTGGCTCAGTATAAGGCTAAGTCAGGGCTGCCACTGGAGATAGATGCTTCCCATCTCTGCAGATGAGTGAGCAATGCTTGAGTGACTGCTTGGCGGGAGTATTTGGAGAGACTCAAGCAGCAGGTGGTTGCACTGGCCCATATGAGTGTTACTGAGCCCTTCAAGGCCAGGCAATCAGACTCAGCCCCAGAAGGGCAGTTAAAGCACTGAGGGTGGTCCCTGGAGGGCCTCTGTCCCACTCCGGCCCTGGCCCTCCTACAGGAGGCCACAGCAATGGCCTGGGAGGCTGCTGGAGGGACACTGCTGAGGGATGCCAGTACCACAGCTGCCCGCCTGAGATGACCAGTGACTGAGCCGCTTTGGAAGACCTCTTCCCATTCTAAGCACAGCGTGGTAGGCTGGGCCCCTCCTGCCCCAGCCTCCCATCCCTGCTCCAAGCTTCCAGGGAGTTTTGTGTTAGTTTGTGTCAAAAGGAGAAGAGGGGATAAGGCTGGGCATGTTTGAGCCTTCTTCCACTTCAGGAATAGGGGAGCAGGCTCTAGAAGGCAGAGGCTAATGTCCAGGACCCGGTTCAGCCCCCTCTCCCCAGGGCAGGCAAGAAGCAGAAGGACAGACCCAGGACAGTACCACAGGGGAAGGCCTGGGAGAGAAGCATTGCCCTGGGAGCTAGATGGGGTCTTCAAAAGGTTTCCCACAGACCTCGCCTTCCAGGAAGAGCCCAGACTCAGTTTTAGGCAGGGTATGGAGTGGGGCTCTGCCGTCTTCAGCTTTGGCCTGAAAAGACCTGGGGCAGGCAGGGATGGACAGCATCAGAGTGGGGTGGCCACAGTTCTAGAAAATGGGAGTGGCTTAGAGTGGGACGGTTAATATACTTCATTAACTATCCTGCTTAAAGGTGTATGGAATGTTCTGGAAGTTTCAGGCAGTCTGGGTCCTCCCCTCTGCCTAGAACTTCTGGAACCTTCTGGCTACCTTCAGGTTCTCAGGCCCCAGGGAATGTTCTTGGCTGGGATCCTCCACAGGAGAGAACAGACTTGCAGTTCTATAGCAAGAGGCCAATGAGAAAGGTCCCAGCCATTACAGACCACCCTGTGCTTTTACAAACCCAAACCAAAAAATCCCCCAGTGAACAAAAGTTCCACTCCTTTTGGATAATTCCTGCCCCTCAAGGAAGTCGGTTATGTATTACTTCCTTGTCTGGGAACCACTAGCTTCTGCATATTTTCCTAAGCTTCCTCATTGTTTTCCAGATATGAAACATGGTAACATTAAATGTGCTTTTTTGTCAATCCAGGCTCACTGAAATAAGCAGGCCTGAACCACAGCAGGCGCAAATCTTCACCACTGAATCATGTGGTCAGTGCAAACTTGGGGCTAAGAGCTTGTCCCTGACCTCCAAGGCTAGAGTCAAACAGTTTCCAAGAGACCAAGCTGGACTAGCCTGGGGTTTGTCCCAATTTATACAAGGGTTTTATACAAAAAAACTGAGTGGAGGCACCTCCAGCTTTGTCTAAGACCTTGCCATCACCGTCCCACAATGAAAGTAAGATTTACGCTCAGCCTCTCATAAAGTGAGGGGCTCTTTGGCAACATGGGCTGTAGACTATGGATCTGCCAACCCCAACACTTGTAGGGACCAGGAAGGTGACAGAGGAGAAAAGAAGACCCTTTCCACAAAGAAACACACCCTCGTCTGGTTTTCTGGAAATGCATGGTCCTTTTGTGTTTCCCTGCACGACAGACCTGTGATACAGGGAATTATTTCTCTACTATAAGAAAAATGGTGCAAGTATGTTGATAAACAGTGTTTTACTCTTTACCTCCTGGGAGCAATGTCCTATCTAACGGGCAGGTGTTACTCAGCCTCTCCCATGGCCTAATGCAGGCGTGTGAGCTCAATGGTGGCGCATACTCATTTTTTGAGAGAAGTCAGCTAGATTTCTAGGTGATGTCCCTCAATTTTTGAATGTTGGATAACGTTATTTTAATACACTGTGCTAGCCAAGCATTGTTTACAGGTTGTCTATGGTCTGTGAGTCATGAATCTGTCTGCTCTTCGGCCTCCTGAAAGAGGCTTTCTTTCCCCTAGGGACAATCTCCTCCCAGGGCTAAGGGACACAATGTTGAGGGGGCAAAGTCCAGGCTAGTCCAGGATGCCAGGGCCAGGCCCCTGTAAGACCACCACAGGCCCTACAGGCCCCTAGGGGTGGGGCGGCACCAAGAGTAAGACTGTGGCCTCAGGACAGATGGTGAGCGGAACTTGGCACTGGCTTCTTCAGGGTGTGGCAGATGTGAGGTCACAGTCCAGACCCAACTTTTACTATCACCCTAAGGCATCTTAACAGAGGGACACTAGGCTGCTTGGCAAACTCCACGGCCACCAGGGCCGCAAGTGAGGCCTGAGTGCAAGTTGCTGAGAGCAGGTAAGTCGGTCTTCGCCCATGATCCTGCTCCTGGGCAGGTGGCAGCACACCACCTCATCACAGGGCTGAGGAACTGCCCAACTTTCTAGTGCAATGAGATTCAAGGGAGAGTAGATTGAAGTAGCTTCACTGCTCACCATCCAGGCTTTCTCTGAGCTTCTCTTCGCAGGGTCTGGGCAACGTCCAGGAAGCCCAAAAGTCTGAGACATAGACCCCTCCCAATTTCCGAAGAGGCCATGCTGCTAGCCCTCACTCGGGCTCCACTTGCGTGTCTTGGCCTCAGGCTATGGCTACAGGGACCTTCAGAGTCAATCAGGGCCTAACTCTATTTGGCCAAAGATGATTCTCATCAATAATCCAGGCTCAAACTGGGACTGTTAGAGAGGAAAAGGTGCACCAGCAAATGCAACACCAGAACCTCAGAAGGAAGCAAGAAGCCCTATTCCCTCAACACTGGGATCTGTAAAGGGTCATTTTCACCAGCGATAAATAAAGGGCAACACAGGGAAAATACAATTTGGCTCAGGAGGGATAAAAAATAAAGTCCTGATCAAATCCAAAGACAAGAATAACCATTATTTAGACACAGGAAACTGTGACTCCTGCCTTGTTGCCTGTGTCTCCACTGGGAGCTGTGCCCACTGCTCACTCAGCCTGGTACTTGCAACCTCATCCCTACCCCAATGACCACAGCCTGGGGCAGGTTGGGCCCCTCTTGCCCTGGCCTCCCACTACTGGTCCAAACTTCCAAGGATTTTTGTTTTGTTTTGTGACCAAATGGAGAAGAGGGGCTTAAGAGTGGGCGTGTCTTCCTCCATTATCAGGAAGGTTAGCAGGGGCTAACATCCAGGGCAGGCAGGAAGCAGAGCAAGGAAAAACCAGGACAAGACCACAGGGGAAGGACTGGGAGGGGAGAAGGTGGTCCTTCAAAGGTTCTCCCACACATGTTCCCTTTCATGCAGAGCCCAGACTCCGTTTTAACGAGGGAACAGAGTAGGGCTCTTCAGTCTTTGGCTCTGGCCTAAAAAGACTTGAGGCAGTTAGGGATGGACATGAGCAGAGTGGAGCAGGCCTAGTTTTGGACAATGGGAGAGGCTTCGATTTGGATGGTGAATAAACTTGATTGACTATCCTGCTTAGAATTGCATGAATGTTCTGGAAGTTTGAGGTAGTCTGGGTCTTCCTTCTGCTTCTGGAACTTTCTGTCCACCTTTGGGTTCTGGGGCCCCAGTGTATATTCTTGGCTCTGATCTTCACCAAGAGAAAACAAACTTGAGAGGTCCATGTCAAGGGGCCAATGAAAAGGCCCCAGCAATTCAGACCACAGTGCTTTTACAACTCAAAAACAAAACAATACCCCAACCCTTTTTGACAGAAAAAAAAGTTATTGCCCCCAAGGACTTCTATGCCCCACTTCCTTGGCTGAGAATCACTAACTTCTGTACATTTTGCTAATCTTTACTTCTTGTAGTTTGTATTTTAAAAAGAGACTTCCCCTCTTGTTTTTCAAATACGAAACATCATAACAGTAAACATTCTTTTTTAAAGTGCATGTTCTCCCGCCCTCCAAAATCAAGGTTCAAAAAGCCATGCGGGCTTGAACCAGGGCAGGCTCAAATCTTTACAACTGAATACTGGGGTACTGTGGTCACTGCAAGCCGTGGCTAGGAGCTTAGTTTCCAAGAGCCCAAGTTGGACTATCCAGTTGTGGGCTTATCCCAATGTATACAAGGATTTTATGCAAAAGACCGAGTGGAGGAATTAGTGTTACTTTTACCAAAGCACCTCTGGCTTTCAATCAGACCCTAGATTTTAGAGTCACCCTTGCCACAGACCTCCTTAAAGTTTTCCCATCCCACAGCTTTACACTCAGGCCCAGTGCATAAACACCTGAGCACCTACAATCCCACCGCCAACCCACTCCTCACCAAGGGATGATCAACTGCTTAGCACTAATTAGAAGCAGAGAAAAAGAAACAAAAACCTGCAGCCAGCTCTGAATAAGGAACAGTTTCCACCTCGACCAGCAAGCCTCCTGTCTCAGAGAAATGTCCCTGTCCTGTCTGCTCTCAACCCCTGAAGTCTCCCCCAGCATTAAGTGGCCTTGCTTCAAGGACTTGGCTTGTGGGGCCTGTGCTAAGCACTGCAAGCCAAACAGAAGAATGGGCCATTCAGGAGACTCATGTTCTGAGTCTGTTGCTCTATTTCTTGATGGGAATGGGCTACAAGTTAATGATGGGGCCTGGCTAGTAGAAGGGTGACGTGCGCTCAGTCCCATAGGTGAACCCAGCCCTACTAGCATCCATGTTATAATCACTGAGCGCATCAGAACTACAGATCATAAAGTGTGGAGAGATCTTGAGAGTAGATGATTTACTTCTCTGCTGTCATGCCCAGAGTAACTTATCCAAGGTCAAACATTAGATAAATATAGGCACAGGAACACTCATTCCCTATGCTTGGTGACTTGTTATCTCACTCCCACATGCCACCAGCAGGAGGGGGAGCGGGGTCTGGGGCTGACAAGAGGCATGGCAAGGTTTCCACACTTCCCAGTCTTACTCTAGATTAGGTCTCTCACCTGTGGCTTGGGGAACTCACAGAAAGACAAGTGTCGTACAACCCCAGAACTTTTCTTTTGGCCGTCAACTATTAGTCACATGGCACGCACGGTTTCAAGGTTACAGAGGAGCCCCAGTGGGACACATGTGGGGCAGCAAGAGCCGATTCTTGCTCCAGGCTTTACCATAAAGTCGGAGCAAGTGTTCCAGAAGTTGACATCAAGAGGCAACGTCTGGAAGCAGACACTCAGGGGACTCCAGAAAACCCTTCTCTGACCCTTCACACCTGGCCTTTCCGAACCATTGGTCTTGGGACCTCTTTCTCAGGTGAGGAAAAGCCTCCTTTTCTCGACCATAGGGGCAGGGTGGGGAGAGAAGGGGGGAGATCAGTTCCTTCCGACCCCCAGCAGAGGTAGACTAGGGAAGATACTGGCTCCGGCAGACAGGAAAGACTGCTTTCTTGGGGCTAGCCGGGGGCTGCTCCCCTTCCCTCCTCTCTCCCATTAAACACGAAAGCTGATTATGACAAACATGACGAGGAGAAGGAAGACCGAAGCCGTGTCTCGGGTCTCATCCCAGCGGTAGCCCTTCTTGGCCCTGGCCTCCTGCTGCTTGAGAAGGGCCTCTCGCCGGGCCCTTTGGCGCTGCTCGCGCTCCAGCTGTTCTCCGTAGTGCGCTTGGTAGAAGGCGTCAAAGTCGAACATAGTGCGGCTGGCGCCCGGCGCGGCCTGATCCCGGCTCTGGTCGCCAGAGGCGGCCGACGGGGTGCGGGGCCGGCCAACGTCGGCCGCAGTCGTCCTGGAGGGCCGGACGCCGGGGCCGCGCAGGTCTTCGTCGCTGAGCAAGCCTCGGTCATACTTGCGACGGAGAGTGGCACTGCCCAGCACCACGTAAGCCTGGGAGATGCGCGTGAAGCGCTCAGCAGCCTCGGCGCTTCCCGAGTTGCGGTCCGGATGGTAGAGGAAGCTCTGCCGGTAGTAGGCCGCCTTGATCTGCGCTTGGGTGGCCGTGGAGGGGACGCCGAGCAGCTCATAGAACTCGGTGCGCGAGTATGGGCCATCGCTCCGGGAACAAGTCCTCTCTCCTAGGCCCAGACTCCATCCCAGACTTGGCGACGCTCCCCGGGACTGCCACATCCTCCACAGTAACAACCGCGGCCACCGCACGTCGCGCTTGGCTGCCATCTTGGATAGAGCCGGAAGGAGACGCGAGATGAATTGGCCAGTGGGAGGCGAGGGTTTTTCGCAGCGCGTCAGCCTGGCAGCCAATCAAGTAGAAATGAGGCGGGGCGAGTGATGGAGCATGCGTATTACGAGGCGGTCGCCGGGCTGAAGGTATAAAAGGTGGAGTCCGGGAGCTACCCGGCGTGCTTTAGAGAAAGGAGGATGGCGGCTCGCGGGAGGAGGCCGGAGCACAGCGGACCCCCGGAGCTGGTGAGGCCTGGGGCCGGCGGGCAGCATCGCAGCGTCTCGATTCTTCCCCTTATCTTCCCTCTCTCTTTCTCCTTCCCACAGTTCTACAACAAGAAGGAAGCCGAGAAATACGTGCGCAAGTGAGGGGAGCCTGGATGTCGGGGGCGGGGGACGGGCAAGTGGCTGGCGAGCCCCGGCGGGCGCGTCGAATTTGGGGGTGGAGGGAAGCGGGG
>PVKY010005613.1:0-17118 GCA_004027775.1 Bradypus variegatus
TGCAGGTTATGTGGTATCACATCATACAGGTATGTGGTATCACCTGGTACAGGTGTATCACCCAGTACAGGTGTGTGGTATCACCTGGTATAGGTATGTGGCATCCCCTGGTACAGGTGCTAGCAGCAAAGGCCAAAGACCATCTGCATAAAAATAACCACTACTGTCTAGAAATTGCAAATTAGACTGTAAAATTCTTTATTCCACATTTCCTCCTCTGCTATAGACACGGAGTCCCCCGGATCAGGGGCTGAAACTTCTCTGTCTCTTGCAGCACTGAACAAAAATGTACCGGACATCCCACCACTGAGTGGGGCAGGCTGAGTGACCACCGGCTGGGATGGCCAAGCGGTCTGCACGTGTCCCCGCCCACCCACGAGGCAAGGATGTCACACGCATTTACAACGGTGAGATACAAGCTTTCAGGTTACGATGTCTCTCCTGACACAAAGCAGATTACCGATGGAGCCAGGTGTGCCCGGAGTGGGCTCTGAGCTGCCATACTGTGTGTTTGAAACACATTTTCATTTTCGTACAGAAAGGATGAACTGGGGGGCAATTCCCTTCCCAAGCGAGTCTGCCGAAAAAGCAAAGAAAAACTCATAGGAAAAAAAAAAGAAAAAGAAAAAACCAACCCAAGCTATTATTTCATGACTGTAGTGAAATAAGGTTTTGTTTTAAAAAATAGAACTTACCCACTGCTAGTGTCACGACTGTAAGGAAGTCTCTTCACATTCCAAACTGTGGGCCGCAGCAAGGAGACTAATGCCACACTGGTGGCAGCCCAGGCTCTCTGCATGTGTGGGATATCGTTCTGGAACATTCCGGAGGATGCCGGAAGGACAGCTTTAACCCAAAGTATTAGATAAAAGGAATGTGCCTCCTGAGACACAGTTGTCCACAACCCACTGGAAACTTGCAAAGCTTTGGCCGCTGGAACCTCGAACGCTGCCCGCCTCGCCTGCGACTTGTTTGGAAAAAGAGCTCACACTCAGAGGTTTTCCCAACACGTGCACGGAGCCTCTGGCACCCAGCCCCTTTGCCGCCCGGCCTCCATCCCCTAAGAGCAGCTGCCCCAGGTGGGGACTTGCCCTCTCGCTGTCCGAAGTGAGGTGGCCGCAGCTCTCTGTAGGTGACGGTCCCTAATAAATGCTCTTGGGCTGATCACACGACACGCCAGGCTTTCCAGGGCTCATCTCCAGGGCGGGGACAGTTGCTCTCTGCGCTGCTTGCACTTCAGTGTTGTCTGAATATGCATGTGGGCTAGTCTTACGTTTCTCCTGTAATTTAACACACACACAAGAATGTTCCTCGTAATGTGAACTCCTTAGCCATCTTATCAAGATTATGGTGGGATCAAGCAATGAATTATACACTGGCTATTAGGTCGGTGAAAGTCTAAAATCCAGCACACACAATCAACCACGGGCATTTTTAACCACACTGAGGCTTTAATTTGCTGAAAACACCCAGCCTGTTTGTTACTCCTACGCCTCTTCCCCACCGTGAGCAACGCCTGCACACTGGTATAGCACAGATGCTGTTAACCGGCACAAAGGACTGGATATGAATTGCTAAAATCAAGATAAGTTAAGCCAAGAGTCCTGCTATAAAACATCAAGCTGATTTTCTTTCAACAAATAAACGCTGAGGGCCCACCCAGTGTACGCAGAAAGCTCTCTGGAGGTTCCAAGGGTCACAGGCAGGCGAGGCTGCTTCCTCACACTTTCATAAATGGGATTTATTTGGCTACAAATTTACAGTCCTAAGGCCATAAACGTTTCCAAACTAAGGCATCAACAAGAGGACACCTTCACTGAAGAAAAGCTGATGGTGCCCAGAACACCTCTGTCGGCTGGGAAGGTGCGTGGCTGGTGTCTGCTGGTCCTTTGCTCCTGGGTTCTGGCTTCAAAATAGCTTTCTCCAAAATGTCTCTGGGTTTCTGTCTCTCTTAGCTTCCCTCAGCTCTCTGCTTGGTTCTCCTGAGGCGTTTCTCTCTAAGCATCAGGGGGTCCTCTCTCAGCTTCTCCAGGGCAAACTCTGGGCTTCACCTCTTAGCTCAGCATCTCCACACATCCTTCCGTCTGCATCTGCCAGCGTCAGTGTCTGTGTTGGCTCTTAGCTGCTCTTAAGGACCCCACTGGGACAACCAAGTCCCACCCTGAATGGGTGGGGTCCACACCTCCATAGAAATAACCCAGTCAAGGTCTCATCCCCAGTTGGGTGAATCATGTCTCTGTGGAAACAATCAAAAGGTCCCACCCTAATCAAAAGACTAATAAGTCTGCCCCCACAAAACTGCATTCAAGAACATGGCTTTTGTGGAGGACAGAATAGATTCAACCCAGCACAGAGTCCCAAGCCATTTCCCATATCCAGGGAGGTGAAGCGCAGCACATTTAACCGCTCGACAACTCTCCCAGTATCATCCTTCTCCTCCCAGCACATCTTCCTTCTCCGTGAAGTCTGTGTTTATCCCAACGTTTCCAAATTATCTCAAAGACACATGGAGGTTAATTGGCAGGTAGGAGCTGTGAATGAAACTGAGGAAAGAAACTGCTTTCCTAAACCAAATAATCATCACACTTCACTCAATAAGTAAGAGTCAGATTCACACTAGTCACAGCCGCCACGCTAGAACCTGGAAGCAGTAAGAAAAATAAGACACAGTCACGCTCTCCAGAGCCCACCTACCCAGAGGAGACAAACAATAAATATTACTTTGAGCTTTATTAAGTTGTCAATATTTGATCATTTTTTATCCCCAAATCCTGATTCAAGCAAACCAAACATATAAAAAGGAAATTTAACACTGACAAGGTATTTCACATTTTAAAAAAAATATAGATTCTTCTCTTTTAGAGATATTAAAGTATTTGAAAATAAAATATGATGTCTGGAATTAGCCTCAAAATAATGTGGTAGTGAATGGAGAAAGAAATAAAACAAAGGAGGCCGCATGTTGGAAAGCAACCATTCTTAGCCTCCTCAACTAATTCATTTTATGGGCTGTAGTAGCCTGGGACTGGCCTAGATTTTCTAAATTGCCACTTTATTCCTAATTTGGGGACCAATGGCGGGGGTAATATGGCAGTATTCTGAATTCAACTCCAAATATCATCAAGAATTTGTACCCAATCTCTCGAGTATACTAGGTTCTTAAAAATCAGCAATCGAATCAAGTCCCTTTCAAGAGCATATACACACATTGATGGCATTTGAGAAACAGTAAAGTATCTCACCTACGTAAGACAGTGCTTTTAATACCTGAGGGCAGCAGGTCCAAAAATAAGTTAGAGATGTTCAAGACAGTGGGTCTCAACTGGGGGTGGGATCTGGGAGTTTCCGTAAACAAGCAGGGGCGGTTTTCACATCACCAGAACTAGAGAACCCAATTTTTGTTTATCAGAAACGATAAACACCGGACAACCTCACAAAGGGAACTTTCACACTGAAAATACCACCAAACTTTACCCCAATGCAGAAGCAGAGAACCAGAGAAAGTGATGTGCCCAAAGCCAGTCTGTTTGTTTTCGAAACTAGTTAGTAGAAACAACTCAGACTCCTGATTCCTAGTTAGTTGTTCTGATGGGTGACCTAGCTACACTTTTAAAACAGCCCACAGAAGTTCAGTTCATCAAATGTAGACATGATACTTTAAATCGTACTTTGGAAGTTGTCACTGTTATGTATATATATTAACGTTCACAATAAAAACATACATTAAGAAAAAAAGGAGACAAGATGCCATCTAACAATCGTTCTCAGTTCTTCAGACCTGCAATTAAGTGAATCCAAATTCAAATACGATACTAGAGGGCAGGGAAAAAGAAATCACTAACCTGACACCCCTGGGTTTTCCTTATGTAAAGGGCTTAGGGATGGGGTCTGATGGGGGGAGCTGCATTTGGGTTTATGACGACCCTTGTTGAAAACACTGATTGCCTAGAACAAAGAAACCCACAAAGCTCCAGCGCACCCAACACCCCGTGTTTTGTGCTCGGTGCCTTTTTGCTGCTGCCTCAGCATCCCCTCCGACTTACTCGCCGCCGGGGCCTGGACACTGCCTCATGCAGGGATGTGAAACGGTGAATCAGTAACAAAGTGGTTTGTTTTAGGCAGTCAGGCTTCGAGCGCCTGCAGTTTAAGAAAACACACTTTATATTTCAAACTTATCATCCAGCTTTTTCCAGCTTAAGAAAGGCAACCTGATAAATGAAAGTCTCTGACTGAAGATACCGAGGACTTCTCCGGAAGTTACATCCTAAGACTCAGTTAGTTCAGGGGCAGTTTAAAAACTACATCTTCATAGCATTTAAAGAACCTCTCTCAGATTACACCAGTGCGAGTTGTTGTTTTTGCATTTTAAAGCCGACGCTTAAGACCCTATATTTATCCCTGTGAAATGTCAACTGGTTGGAGAGCAGCCTGTCAAGATCGTGTGGGGTTCTAACTTGGTCCCTGGGTTTCACCATCCCAGCTTCGTGACATCCTCCTTCCAGCTGCCAAGAATGGGGGTCTCTCTGGCCTGGGGGCCAACAACAGGCCTTGAGCAAGGGGCAGAGGGAGAAGACACCAAAAAAGGAGCTCAGTTAGAAAAGCAAGGGTAGGAAAAACCGGGAAATACGGGATGGGATGACAGGGAGCCAGCAACCCTGCCCCAGGAGGGCATTAAACAACTAAGGTAGGAGTTTTCCAGTCGCTTGTGGGGGACAGAGGTTTCCTTCACAGAGCTTGGCTCCGGGGAGAGGGCCCCTGAATTGAACAGCGAGCCTGCAATTATCCTTTTGTCCTCTCTATCCGGGTGATTCCTCTACCCGTGCAGGTTTATTACGTCAAATCTGGATCCAGACAGAATTTTGCCTCGGCTACTGAATGCTGAATCTTGTCTAGGGTGACCCCACGACCCGGTGACCCTTTGGATCCAATAAACTCAAAAAGGTCTTGAAACTTGCGTGATTTAGGGACCACTCATATTTAACTGTATTCTTGGTTTTCTAAAGAGAGCCGGTTTGACTCCATCTCCAGGTGTCACTCACCTCGCAGAGGCTCCCCCTCCAGCTACCCCGCAAGGTGCAGTGGTCACTGGTGTTCCGGTTTGCTAACGCTGCTGTTATACCGGAAATGGACTGGCTTTTATAAAGGAGGTTTATTTAGTTACAAAGTTATAGTCTGAAGGCCATGAAAATGTCCAAATTGAGGCATCAACACGAGTACACCTTCACCGAAAGAAGGCCAATGGCGTCCAGAAAAACTTTGTTAGCTGGGAAGGCACGTGGCTGGTGTCAGCTGATCCTGGTTGCGTCCCAGCTCCTCTCTCAGCTCCTGTGTGTTCTTCAAAATGTTGGTCTTGGGAGCAAACTCTGGGTCAGCATCTCCAAAGCATCAGCAAAAGCCTATTTTGAACGGCCGCCTTCAAAACGTCTCTCTCAGCTGCTTTCCAAAATGTCCCTCTCAGGTGCGCTGAGCTCCTGTTTGTGGGCTCCTTTATAGGACTCCAGTGATTAAAGCAAGACCCACCCTGAGTGGGTGGGGTCCACAGCTCCATGGACATAACTCAGTCAAACGTTTCATTAAGTCACATCTCCACAGAAACAATCAAAGGATTCCGACCCAATCAACACTAATACATGTGCCCCCACAAGACTGCATCAAAGAACATGGCGTTTTGAGGGACATAACACATCCACCCCAGCACACTGTCCTTACTGTGAAAGAAAGTCAGCAGTCAAACGACTGACCTGGTGTCTATTTCCAGGATGAGGATCCTCTGGGCACCAACAGCAAAAATACACTAGCTGACACAATCCCTAAAAAACCCTAATGGCAGGGTGCACAATTTCAGGACACGCACGGAGCATGCTGTTGGTTGTCTCAGTGCCTCAGCGTCCGTCTCACGGCACGGGATGGCTAAGCTACGGCAGCCCAGACAGACATGCACTGGGCTGTGGGTACAGCGTCCCCCAAGTCAGGGCCCCCAAGACGCCGCTCACCACCTCCAGGGCCGCCGACCCACGGCGCTCACGGGGGATGTGCAGTTGAGCCCAGTCTCCTCCCCTGGGTGCTCTTCCCTCTCGCAGCTAACGGCCTCCGACAGCAGCCTCTTTCTTCAGTTGCGAATGATGAGCATTGCCTGGAAGACCTGCTCAACCTGCTGCGCCTGGGAACCATTCACCCGGGACCCACCGCCAATGCCCCACGTGCCTCCTGGAGATCACCACACACCCCTGGCGTGGCCACCTGCAGAGTGACTGGCTTTGTTTTTTTTTAAATTGTGGTACCATATTTCTATATAACAAAAAATGCATTTTCATCATTTTTCAGTGGACACTTCAATGGTGTCGAGCTGCCATCACTGTCATCCATCACCAAGACGTCTCCATCACTGCAAGCAGAAACCCTGCACCCATGAAGCAGCACATCCCCTTTCTGCCTTCCCGGTAACCTCTGGTCTACTTCGTCTCCATGGGTTTGTGTGCTCTAGTTGCTTCGTGAGTGGAATCACACACTATCTGTCCTTCAGCGTCTGGCTTCTATCACCCGGCCTGACGTCGCCGTGGTTGGCCACGTGACAGAGCCACCGGCACACCCTTCCTTTCCGTGGCTGCACAGTGCTCTCCTGCAGCCTCTGCACGGATGGGGCACACTTGGTTTTTTCATTCATCTGCTGACGCACTCCTGGGCAGAGGTCTTTTTAGAACTCTGGGCAATTCTCATGTGTAGCGTAGAGAGTCATTTGAGAGCAGTGGCCTTCTTTCTCCTGTAATTTGCACAGCTCTCGGACTCCATTTACAGCATCACCTCACATACACAGTAAGAAGTTAATATCTGCAGGGGACAACTTCACACATCTTTGCTGGGTATCTGGCTGTGCTACATTTCAAAACACCTTGCAAGCTGGCGGTTGCTTTCTGATACAGCTGGAAGAGGAAATTACTCAAGACTTGTAAAAGAATTTCTTTGCCAATGAATTGTTTAGCCATTCTTCCTTGTTGTCAAAGTGTCATCAGTTTTCATTCCTTTTGTGCCCCCCCCACAGGCTTCTCAGATATCGCAAATGGTAACAATGTTTAAACTCAGGTATGTGAGTATATAAAAAGTTCAAATAGCACATATAAAACAAGAAAAGCATTTCTGCAGAACTGGTCCTCCTCTCCAAACCAGGGTGACAGGATAAACACCACCAAATAAGTAGGTGGAATCTCAGGTAGAGATGGAAGGAGTATTTTATTACCATGCATTAGATGTAAAAGTGTCGTTTGTGCTCTACGTGCCTTCCTGAAAAGTTGACTGTAGAATAAAAGTTATCCTATACTGATTCCTATTTCTCCACTGTTCATTACAAAACCATTGTTTTTCCTCTAGGGGAAATCTGGCCCAAGGATTTTCAAATACAACAAACCAAAATTAAAATCAGAAAAAAATAATAATATAATTAGTCCATGCATTAGATCTATGCATGGCAGAAAAACTGCTATCTAAAGGAAAGATTAATTTCAGTGAACAGAACTGAAATTCTGGCAGGCTCCAGTCTTGATTCTCTTCTTCCTAGTACAGCGCAACTGGAGAACGTATTTCCATTTTCCTTTCTTAAGGAATGTTTGGTTTAGGGGAGTAGATAGAGGAGGCAGAAAGCAAGTGACACAAGGAGCAACCATAACATACCAGACCCACAGTAAATGGGTCATGGATGAGCCATGTGGAGGGCCTGAAAAAGCCTACCAAGTCTGGTGTGATGGTTGGCAGCTGGGTGATGGTTTTCTGCACCCCAGGAAAGCTCATGGTCTTAAAGCGAATCCATTCCTCTGGTGTGTGCACCTATTGGGGGTGGGACCTTCTGAAGAGGTTATTCCAGTTGATGCAGAGAGAAACCCCAGAAACAGAGAGGAGGCCACCGAAGCCAGAAGCCGGAAGCTGTGAAACCAGGAGAGAAGGGAGAGAACAGTGGGCATCGCCATGTGCCATGATGGTTGCCAGCAGCCGGACTTCAGGGAGAAAGCGTCGCCTGTCGGTGCCCTGACTTGGACCCTTCACGGCCTCAGAACTGTAAACTTGTAAGCTAGTAAATCCCCACTGAAACAGACAACCTGTGTCTGGTATATCACGTGCCAGCGGCATTAGCCAGTCCACATCATGACGAACCGACCACCGATCATGTACACACTATACTACTAAACTGATTTAACTCCTTCCTGGACCGAAGGGCCCGGGATGAACCAGGCAGTGGGAATATAACCGCCAACCTCCCTGAGCTCACAGAGGGAAATGGTCAGCAACGAGGCCGTGGTATAAAAGGGCTCCAACAAGGGGAGTCCCCCAAGCCTCGGGGCATGGAGGAGGGCTCCTGACAAGTCAGGGAAGCTTCTGGAGAGATACCAGGAGGCTACACAGGGGTTGGACGCAAGGAGAGGGTGAGGGAAGAATGTTCTAGGAGACAGGCAAGAGCACGTGCAGCAGCCCAGGGGTGGGAGGGCCAGGGCTCCTGGAGGTTGCTGTGGCTCAGGGCAGCCACGCGGGCGCTGGAGCGGACACTCGGTGCCATGGAAGGCCTGGAGACACACATCTCTCCTTGGAGAAGGGCACGTGGCCTGTGTGGAGGGAGCAGACCAGAGCAGGGCAGGAGTGGAAGTGGAGAGAACGGGATGGTGAGGGCCACTGAGGCAGGAGTAACGCTGCAATTGGTGGGCGGGGGTGGAGATGGTCCAGTTTACAGCTGCCCGTCTCTCCAAGTCACCTGCCGGCAGCTGGGGTGGGGGGGTGTTCCCATTTGCTAAAGCTGCTGTTATGCAAAACACCAGAAATGGACTGGCTTCTATAAAGGGGGTTTATTAGGTCACAAATTTACAGTCCTAAGGCCACGAAAGTGTCCAGACTAAGGCATCAACAAGAGGACACCTTCAATGAAGAAAAGCCGATGGCGTACGGAACACCTCTGTCAGCTGGGAAGGCACGTGGCTGGCATCTGCTGGTCCTTTGCTCCCGGGTTCTGGTTTCAAGACGCTTTCTCCAGAATGTCTCTGGGCTTCTGTCTCTCTCAGCTTCTCTCTCTCTCAGCTCCTGTGCATCCTTCCTTGTTCTCCCAGGGCGTTCCTCTCTAAGCATCTGGGGGTCCTCTCTTAGCTTCTCCAGGGCAAACCCTCAGCTTTATCTCTTAGCATCTCCAAACATCCTTCTGTCCACATTTCCAAGCATCTCCAAGCGTCAGCAAGCACTCGGGTCTGTCGGCTCTTAGCTTCTCTCTTAAACACTCCAGTGAACCAATCAAGACCCACCCTCAATGGGCGGGGACACACCTCCATGGAAATAATCTAATCAAAAGGTGTCACCCACAGTTGGGTGGGTCACCTGTCCATGGAAATAATTCAATCAGAGTTTTCACCCTAATCAAAAGACTAATAAGCCTGCCCCCACAAGCCTGCATTATAGAACATGGCTTTTCAGGGGTCGTAATATATCCAGACTGGCACCGGTTGGGGTGGCGTGGGGACAGGCAGTTCTGGAGAGAAACGAGGGGTGCAAAATGGCCTCAAACCCCCAGTTTGTGCTAGAGCCCTCAAACCACACAGGTTCACTCATACGTTCTGCACATCACAAGCACATTTTCCAAACTGCTAAAAGGCATCCCCTTGAGGCATGATAAACTTGGAGGAAATTTAATATGCCACATTACTTCTCTGCCTCTCGAAATGGAACATATTCAGATAGTGGTGAAAGGCACATGCTTTGAAGTCGACAGACCTGGTTTGAACCCAAGCTGTGACACTTACCAAGCACTGTGATTTGACCTGAATTACTTAACCTTCCTGTGCCCCAGTGAGCTCGGTTATCGTGAAGGTTAAATTAAATGAGATTTATCAAATACACAGCAGAGTGAGGGCAAGAGAAGCGGCTTAATAAATGCTAACTACATCATTACATTATTAGTAGCAGCAGCTGCCTAGCTGCAGAATGGAGACCACGGCGGGCATTCCGGAGAGTTCCACACAGCCCCAGCTGTTTCACCAACCATGTGACCCTGGCAAGAGGCTGAGGGCATCGAGTTTCCAAGCTGCAGAATGTGGGGATCTGACCAGGCCTGTAATGCTCCCAAAGCCCTTTCCACTCGGACAGGGGGTGAAAGGCTCTGCGCTGTGGGGACAGCACCTGGGAACCCCACATTCCTTACTGTCCAGCTCTGCAGCCAGAAAGCCTGGCGTCCGAGTTCCGCGTGGACTCCACTGAAGAAGACGGTTAATTTAATGTCTGTGCCTCGGTTTCCGCATCTAAGCAGCAGACAGGGCTCTTTACCTTGTCGGCCTGTCTGTAATGACTGCACTTAGGGCGGAGGCTCCTCACCTGTGAAATGCGGTCTCCCCCTTCGCAGGTGTGACACCTGTGAGCCAGGTGATGCCGGTGAGGCGCACGGCCCAGGTCCCTCCAGAACCCGTTCCTACCCGGGGAGCCGGGCTTTTCTCCCGGAAGCTCAGCTCCATCAGGCGGGTACAGGTGGAACAAACTGGGGGCTGCTCTCGAATCGCGGGGTCTCACCCTGTGGCCGCGGGCAGGTTTTGGGCCCCCTGAGACAGGCGCGCTAAGCCGCGTTTGGCGCCGAGGGGCTGGAGAAGGGGTGCACGCCGTCCCGGGGGAAGAAGGGGCTCCCCTCACCGAGGGCGCCCCCGAACCCCGTGTCCGAGCCGCCCTCTCTAGTCCCCGACTCCTCCCGTCCAAGCCGCCTGCCCGCTCCCCGGGCCCCCCTGGCAGGGGCCCTGCCCGGCTCCGGGGTGTCAGGCCGAGCCTCACCTGGCAGCGCCCCTGGGGCTCTGGCGCGCGGCGGGCGGGGCCGGGCTCCCCGCGACGGGGGCATTGGGGCGGGGACCGCGCACGCGCACTGACGAGTTGCTGCCCCCTCGCGGGCTGCCCCCGCCCGTCGCCGGCCCCTCCCCCCGCCGCAGGGTCCGCGCCACAGAGTCGGCGCCGCGCGCAGGCGCAGTCCCGTCGGCCCCTGGCCAAGGCGAGTCCGTGCTGCCGTCCGCACCTGCCCAGAGCAGGTGGGCGCGGGGAGGGCGTGGGCGCGCCGGGGCCGCCCGCGGCAAGTTCCCTGGGTGAGGAGTTCGCAGGAAAGGTCGATCAGGCCACGGGCTGCCCCTGCCCGGGCCCTCCAGGTGTAGAGGGGCGCAGGTGTGCCCGGCCCCCGCAGGGGAGCCCCGACGTGTGCGCGGTGGACGCGCTTCTGCACGAGGCCCGGCCGGGGCTGCCCCGAGAACCTTCTGTCCCGTTGGCTTCTATTTCCGGGGAGACCGTGGGAATGTGGGTGCTGGGAGCCCGCACAGCCCCACCCACGGCCAGGTGGGGCCAGGTGTTCTCGGGGAAGGGGCGCGCTGGCCTAGCTGCGGTCACCCTCACGGGGGGCCCGACACCCTCCGTTTGGCTGTGGGGAATCACCGAGGGGCAACGGCGATGGCGGAATTATTGGCCCAACAGCTGACCATCCAGGGGCCAGAACTGTGTTCGAGAACGCGCCGCCCGCTTTTCAGTCTCCCACGCTGGGGAAGTCCTCCCTGTTATTAGACAAGGTTCCCACGCGCTGCCTTTCAATGTCGGGGGGCCCCGTCCCCTAACAAGAGAAACCAGTTCTTGCTGTGGGGAGCACATTTCCCCGATTTCCTGATTCTGGCAATAACGCCCGTAACCCAATTACCCTTTACCCCAAATATTATTTATATCCCTGGTAGTAACAGTGTCACACCCTAGAACACCCACAGGACTTGAGTCAAGACTAAAAATTTATACCCCAAAAGAAAGAATTTTAAGATTGTGGTGAGCAAAAGGACACGGAGAGTATCTAGCCAGGACCTTGCCCAGGCTCTCTACTCGTAAAGATGCTCCATGTTCTGACTTGGAAAGGACTTTTAATATTCTCACCCTAGTGCGTACCAAGTAATCCTGAGGAAACAAAACAAAACAAACAAACAAAAACCCAAACACCCTTCAGTGCTTTGTGCTGATTTCTTACCATTTCGATAGGAATGATAAGCTCCCACAACACAATAAGAACAACAACCCATAGAAAAATGGGCAAAACACAGGACAAATGATTCATAAAAAGAAATACAACTGACTCTTAAACATATAAAAAATGTCCAATTTTGCTCACAAGAAAAAGGCAAATTAAAATGACGCTGACTTGCACTTTGGAAGTTAAATCACTTTTATATATATGTTATTTTCCACAATTAAAAAAAACTGAAAAAAAAGTACACTGACTGTTCGGGTTTGCTAATGCTGCTATTCTGCAAAACACCAGAGATGGATCGGCTTTTATAAAGGGGGCTTATTTGGTTCCACAGTCACAGTCTTAAGGCCATAAAGCGTTCAAGGTAACACATCAGCAATCGGGTACCTTCCCTGGAGGATGGCCAGTGGGGTCCGGAAAACCTCTGTTAGCTGGGAAGGCACGTGGCTGGCGTCTGCTGATCCCAGGTTGCGTTTCAAAATGGCTTTCTCCAAAATGTTGCTCTTGGGGCGTTTTGTCCTCTCAGTTGCTCTGTCTTGGCTGAAGCTCTGAGCTCCTTCTGTCTGAGCTTATACAGTGCTCTAGTAAACTAATCAAGATCCACCTGAATGGGCAGGGCCACACCTCCACGGAAATGATCTAATCAGAGTTATCGCCTACAGTTGGGTGGGTCACATCTCCATGGAAACAATCAAAGAATCACAATCTAATCAATGCCAATATGTCTGTCCACACAAGACTGCATCAAAGAACATGGCTTTGTCTGGGGGAAATAATACATCTAAACTGGCATACTGATTTTCTATATAAAAGATATATTTAACCTATCATCTTTGTAAAAATAAAAAATTTGGTAACACAGTCTTGGCAAGGGTATGAGGTGGGCAATTGGGTGATATCTACTCTTTAATCTAGGTTTCGTCTAGAGAATCTGTCCTACAGCTATTCTTGCAGACCTTCATCCCACCAGTTAAATTCCAAGGAAAACAAGCAGCTCACGGTAAAAAACGTGGTGCCACAAAGAAACAGATCCATTAAGGATTGAGATCATGAAATGATCAGAAACAGATTTCAAATTCCTCTGTTTCACCTCTGTAAAGAACAAAATGACAAGCATAAAATACACGCAGGAATCCTGATACTGCTGAGAATGACACAGCAGATTTGAAAAAGAACCAAATAGAAATTCTAGAAATGAACAATGTAACAGAGTACCGTAAAGCCGACATCATAGGTAGGTCCAAAATGTTGGAGCACGTCATCGTGAGGCGTGGGTCGGAAGGAGAGTCGCCTAAAGAGAGGTCAGGCCATTCCCTCGGGGTGACGGCGTCACAGCAGAAGCGTGGCTGTCGCAGCCTGAGGTGGAAAGGCGTGCTCACGTGGAGAGACAGAGCGTGGCAGCTCCATGGCGGGCGTCGGCTCCCAGTGGCCAGTGGGTCCCAATCCGAGGCCAACGCAAGAGGTGTTCCACGCGCGGCACCCCCTCTTGCATTTGCGTGCTGTGGTGGGGGAACCCGGCCCCCCCCTTCCCACCGGGCTGTGAGCCAGATGTCATAAAAGGTGCCCACCAGAGTCAGACTGTGCTCTGGTTCTGCATGTGGCTGGGACTCTGGGGGAAGGAACATACCCCCTCATCTGCCAGCCCAACACACCTGGTCCAGGATGCATTTTGGGGTCCCAGGGGAAGGTGGCAGGCTGCACCGGGCCTACTCCCTTTTACTCCCCACCCTTCGACTCTTTCCAGGACCCCAGTAGACAAACTTAGCCCAATTCGGACAGCGAGCTGCAGGTCCGGGGCCTGCTACACAGCTCTGGTAGGTGTCACCTGTGTGCACCATTTTTCTAAAATCTCTAGGCAGCATTTGAGGGGGGGCGACTGATGGGATCAGTCTGCTTGAGCTACCCACCCACCGCCCAGCCCAAACCAGCTGACCCGTTCAGCTGTGTGTCCCCAGCCTTGAGGAGGACTTGAACTGCATTTTGGATGGCCTCTCTGACTCAGCATGTCCAGACTCATTTATGAAAAGCGGCATTTCTCTCTTAGCGCAGCGTGTGCACCCCCGGCTTGCACTATTGGAATGTCCGGCGCACTGCGGTTTTGGAGGGCACTGGCCGTGGCCTCTGTTTACCTCGCATGGCAGGATCCCAACCAATCAGGTATAGAACAGAATCCCCTTTCCGTGATACTCAACGTGTTGTATACGGCCGTTTTCTGGTTCATGTGCCAGGATCCGGGCCACGTACTGCCCGTCGGAAGGCACTGCTGCATCGCAGGACGGGGCTGTCTGCAGTGCCACGACTGCCATGCGCAAAAGAGCTCAGGTTGGGGATTTTAGGGGATGTTATGTTTCTTTCCCAAGTGACACTGGGAACCACGTGGCCTAAGCCATATCGCCGCTGTGGGGGAAAAGCCTGACATAAGTGGTGCCACATACAGTAAGGCCTCCAGCTCCCCTTAGTGCCAGGTTAGCACGGTCTCCTTGACCCACCAGTTATGGATAAACGGGTCTCTTTAACTTTTTAGCGAGCTGGGCAGCAGCTCGTCACCACTCCCCAGGATGCTCAGCTAACATCCGTGTGGCCACACTGTACGGACAGAACACACCTCGAGGTTGGTGGCATAGAAGGCTCACCTCCTGGCAGTGCTGATAAACAGGGCACCGCCATAGCCAGGCCAGGTGAGCCGAGACTTCAGGTGTGCCCAGGCACCTGTGGTGTTCCTGACCCCAGAGGTAACGTACCAATGCACGTGCTCCAGCTGTGGGCACCAGGCCCTAGGAGGCCTCGGGCTGTGTGCTGGTTTGGAGCCACATTCTTTTCACCCGTCCCTGTGGGTGCGACCCTCTGGTTGGGTGGTTTCATTTGGGATGAGACCCAGCCCGTTCATGGTGGCTCTTAATCCTCTCCCTGGAGCCCTTTATGAGAGGATAAAAGACAGGAGCCCTGGAGAAGCCGAGAGAGGACACAAAGAGGAGCGGAGAGAGGGAGCCACTAAAGCCAGAAGCTGGAAGCAACGAAACCAGCAGGCGCCGCTGTGTGCCCGGCCGCGTGACACAGGAGCCCCAGGTCGCCGGCAGCCTTCCGTCGGTGAGAAGGTACCGTCCCGCTGCTGCCTTGATTTGGGCATTTTCACGCCTCAGAACTTGAAACTCTAAGTGAATAAATCCCCACTGTAAAAGGTGACCCATTTCTGGTGTATTGTGTTTTGTCAGCTTTAGCAAACCAAACAGGCTGCCTCGTCTGTTATACACTGCAGCAGTGTCGCTGCCACAGCAGATAAATTCAGGTATCAGACCACGCTGTGGCGGCGACGGCCAGCAGGAGCCTCTCCCAGGCAGGGCCGCTGCCGTCTGTGTTTCCAGTACAGAGGGAGACAGTCTCCTCCGAGGGTGGGCCGTTCCCACGGGGAGGCCTGGGGCTCCGAAAGATGCCTCCCGTGTCCTTTGTCGTCGCTGTGCTTGGCTGTCAAGTGGTTTCTGCACGACACCGGTCATGCGTCCGGGGGCTGGTGAGTCCAGCATGGGGCGGCCCGGCCCGGCTCTGGGCCCCGGGTGACGGGTCGTCCCCTGCTGTGCGATGGCCTGGGGAGAGACAGAGAACGTTACCAACCGCCCCCGACATTCCAGGGACAAGGATGCTCTTGCCCAACAACCTGAGGGGAGCCTTGCTCGGGTGAAGGCCCAAGCCCGGAGCCACAGCCTCTGTGGGGACCCGGACTTCTGGGCGCCAGCCATCCTGTCTGGGGAGGAACATCACATCCAGGACACACTTGGCAGAGCCTTTGATGTCCCCCAGCTGACCCCGAGGGCTGGGGGTCCGGGTTAACCGCAGGACCCTACACTCTTC
This sequence comes from Bradypus variegatus, assembly GCA_004027775.1. Classification (NCBI taxonomy): domain Eukaryota; kingdom Metazoa; phylum Chordata; class Mammalia; order Pilosa; family Bradypodidae; genus Bradypus; species Bradypus variegatus. The sequence goes on from PVKY010005613.1 coordinate 15,839, forward strand.
CCTAACCCCACAGAGACCCATGAGAGGGAAGCACCCGAGGGCAGCCTCACCTCTGGGTTGGGACCGGACGGCCCTGTGGTAACACAGCTGCAGCCCCGACCACAAACCACCCCGGGGAGTGCACTCCAGTGGGAAAAAAGGAAAAGAGCGGTTGCATTTAGCGAGGCTGGGATTCCTGGAGACTGCCTGGGCCCCACCCCTGCCAAGCTCAGAGTTTCCCATCATCCACTGCTGCGTTTAACGGCCAAGGAGCTTTACCTAGATGGGGGTGGCTGTACCACAGCCTCCTGATGGCACGTTGTTTCAGTCTTCCGTCCCAATGTTCTAATGCCCCCTGCCCCGTGTGCCCGGGGGACGGCAAGCACAGAAGGGCTGTCTTGTGCCATGGGAAGTGCCTGCTGCTGTGCGTGTGCGGGACATGAGTACCCGGATCTGACTGGGTTCCAGTTGGGCACCTGGACAGGTAATTCTCCAAGGCAGCAGCGATGGCCCCAGCATCCTCGTGAGGCACGGGAATTGCTGTCCCTTTCCCGGAGCATGTGTCTGTGGCTGTGAGACGTTACTGGAACCGGTGGCTGGGGACAGTGGTCTAGTCAGGGCACTGCACTTGTGTGGGGCCTACGCCCAGCTGGTGGGGCCCAGCTCACCACGTTGCATGGCGTGGTCTCAGTGGCAGGTGTCACACATCTGTTTCGTTCTTGGCTTCTGCTTCCTCTAGCCCGAGTCCTCAGGATCTGGCTTTTGCATCTGAGGTGGCTTCTCTGTCCCATTCAGGGGTGGATCTTGCAGGCGACAGTGGCAACCTGTTGGGCACACGCTTGGTCAGTGCGGGAATTCCATTTACGTCTTGCTTCAGGTGGCCCTTTGCCATGGGCACCAACATGGGTGATGGAGAGATCTCCTACCCAGCTTGCAAGCTGTTGCCATGGCCCCCACCCCATACTGGGAAGCTCCTAATACTCCCATTGTTAATTTGTCAGCTGCCGGACCATACAGATAACTTGTTTGCACCAGCCCATGAGTCCGTAACTACGCAGCAGGAAGCTGTGGTTGGAGAAGACTCATTGGGCAGGACACCCTCGCCCAGGCTGTCAGCAGGTGGCCGTCCTTGGGACAGGTGGCCACAGCAGCCCAGTGGGCTCCAACAGCCTGACATATACAACGCAGTAGGGCTGGTCGCTTTTACTGGAGGTCTTTGTTCTTCATGCTGCTTCGATCCACTGTCTAACGCCCTTTGCTTTCAGCAGGAAGAACTCCCTTGAGGATGGCTTGTAGGGCAG
>PVKY010005614.1:0-17136 GCA_004027775.1 Bradypus variegatus
GTAATATCAGTTCTTACAGAAAAAGCCAGTTCGTATAGAAAAGGAAAGAAGAGAGCAGGTGTAAGTAGAGCAGTTGATGGTGGCATTTACCCTGTGAAGAGCGACTGAAGGGAACCTACACCGGGAGCTGCAGTTATGAGAAGGTGCTAAGGTTTCCATTCGGCACCACGTCCAAATGCACTGAGGTATGGCTCTGCCATATACCAGCAGGGAACCCAGCCTTTCTGCCCCCCGCCTCCCGGCTACAAAATAAAAACAAATGCTAGAACCAACTCACAAGGCGAAGGGAATAAGTGTATGCACAGCACTTAGGGCAGCACCTGGGGCAGAGGAAGACGTCAACCAACGTCACTACTACTTCTCCTCCTCCTTCTCCTTCTGCTCCTTTCTCCCCTTCTTCCCCTCCTCTTCCTCCCCCCTCATCCCCTCCTCCGCCTTCCTCCCCTCTTCCCTCCCCCTCCTCTCTCTCCTCCTTCTCCTCCCTTTCCTCCTCTGTGGGGTTCATCTTTGCTGCTTTTTCTTCATTATCTCCTCCTTATCTCCCTACCCCACCCCTCCTCCTTCTTAAGTTTTCCACAGAAATAAGGGACTGGAATGCTATTGATTAGAATTGCACATTACTTTTAACTTCCTATTATAAACATGCGCCCAGACATGTTTCAGTTGGAGATAAAACATGGTTGTTATATTGGGTCTCCTGAGTTTTTGTTTTCAGCCATTTGCAACCACCAGCCAAGCTACACCTTGCTAAGCCTGCACTGATTAGGTAACATTAACTTTGATTCATTGTTATGTGTGTGTTCTTTTCTCCAAATTATTTAGACAGACTAGAATTTCTACTCAACCCTAAAGGCTCGTAAAACTGCCCCAAACAACTTTAGAAGGCTCTGCCTACATCTAGTCTACATGTACCACAAAACACAATGCACAGCTGAAGGCTCTTTAAGGGTTCTGAGCACACAGTAACTCAGTGTGGGTCCTGTGACTGCAAAACCCCATTGTGTGGCTCCGCTTTCCAGCTGCTCACAAGTATTTCATGCTTTCACATCAAAGAGAAGGAAAATCTCCTGGAAAGTGAATGTGTCATCAAGTCAGCTCTGGATTCCACGAAGAAAATCAGCTACTTTTGCCCAAGAAAATGTCCCAGAAACACTCAAGGAAATCCAGTAGCCAAAGGAGGTGCACGCCAAGGCTGAATCTTTGGTGTCTAGCTACGTGTTGATGGCTTTGGAAAACATCTCCCTCTTTCCCACACTAGTACAGAATTCTAGATTAAAATGCTTTTAAGAACTGCCAGGTAAATCAAGAAAATTAATCAAAATTAAAATGTGCTAAATTTCTTTGTGAGAATACACAGCATTTTACAAAATACTATTAGCTTTCATCTCTTTAAAAAATCATTCTCAAGAAAGGTTAGCAAGCATTTAAATTAGGTACCAATCTTGCAAAAATGTTAAGCTGAGGAGGGAGGACAACTCTGAATTTTGTTTTCAACTTGCTTCATTAAATATTGAAGTAGGGCTCAAATTGGTAATTCTTCCTGCGCCCCCATATTCCATAAAATAAAAAGCTGTGGTAACACGATGTTTTTAAGAAGGTGCTGTAAAAAGTAACATGCGATTTCAACTTAAGTACTTTTTAAAGACACATTTATCTAATACGGTTTGGATTGGACTGTTCAAAAAGCACAACCCTAGAAATAAGAGCTCCAGTGTGCAGACAGAGCTGAAGGCTTCTTGTGATATTCTGGAATTCTGACAGATGCCTGCTGCCTATCAGTTATATAAATATCATCTGAAATTCCAAGCATAGATTTTTCAAAAAAAATTATAACAATCTCATGTTTAAACCTTGTGATTTACCTAACTTTGTTTCTCAGCATCAGAAGGTAGTTCTAATGCACTGCTTTAAGGAAATCGTCAAAGTTTTATGATTTCTTACTGCGCTAAACAAAAGTTAAGATTTTCCTTGGCATAACTGGTACTATTCTAGAAAACTATTCCCCAAGGGCATCCTACAGAACACTAGGCTCATGAGATGCTTCTTCTCAAAGCTTATATGGTCAAATATGGAGAAATTCAGGGTACCCAGTCCTCAGCGCCAGGGTGGGACTCTTTAGAATGCACGTGAGCTGAAGGGGGGAACTGGTCTACGCATTGTTCACTCCTTTCCCCGAGAGCCTGCAGCTGTGTCTTGCAGTTACTAGGCATTTGGCAGGAAGGCGGGAAAGCAGGGAGGGAGGGAAGCAGGTAGGGAGGGAGAAAGGGAGGGAGGGCAGGAAAAAAGGCAGGCTTTAAACGTTCTTTGGCAAAAAGTCCTCTTTAATTTTCTTGAACCCAAAATATCTGACGCCACCTCTGCGATGATGGAATCCTCTGGGTTCTCTGCTAGCAGTCTGGGGTGCTTCAGGGGTACAATGAAAGTGTGGAGACTAACACAGCAAATGCACACATAGTCAGCCCCCCAGTGAAGAACTAAATGCAGCAAATACAACGGAAGCCTCTTGGGGCACTATTCCCCATTCCATTCTCCATGTACCCCAGCCCCCCCCCCAAATGAGGTGGCCCCACATCAGGAATCTGCTCTCCCCCATTACACTCTGGGGACCCCCGCCAGGGGACGGCTGAGGTCCCGTCGAGCTCTAATATTTTAACTTACTTCTACCTTCTCTGTGGCTTGCAAATGAGCACCCCAAAAGCTTTCCATTTTCTCCAGTCGTACAATAATCAGGAAGAAATGAATGAAATAAAACTCCAAATACAGAAGCAAGGGGATAGGCAGTTGACATAATGATATTTAGAGAAAGGCTAAGCAGCTTCTCTTTTAAACGGACTGATAGAAACCTAAGACATAACTTTATATGTTATAATTATTTTTTAGATATTTTTCTTCAAATATTTTAGGTACTATTATCAACATCTCTAAACTGTCGTAAAATTTTTCAATATGCTACTAACTAGACATTCTGTTCTTTTGAGTATTTAATTTTTGTGCTCTGTTTCATAAAACAGATAAGGAGGTCTAGTATAATATATTCCCATGCTTACTGCTATATTTCTTCAATTTTATCTATGAAGGATGTTGAACAAGCCATCAGCCACACACACAGCCCAAGGATGGGCACAACAAATGAGAGCCAGATGTGGATGGATTTTCTACTTCGGTAATTGTTGACAGGCACAAAGATGATTTCTTTCCATTATTGACACTATTTCATTCTCCTTTTCAAGCCAACTCACTAAGTCCCTCCCCTGTTGATACCAACAGGGAATAAAATGAGAACCCACACTTTATATCTGGAAGCCCCCAAGTCCCTTCTCATATTTAAACAAATGAAATGGATTAGTATCTGAAATGGTTTATAAAAGGAAAGTGTGAATTCCTACCTCCATTATCTTTTAGATGCAGTGCTATCTTGGTATCATCTGGAAAAGAAATTTAAAGTTAATATAACAGGAAAAATTGTTGAATTTGCATAGAGCTCATGACCAATAATTTTCTGCTGTCTTAACTGTAAAATGACTTGGTTTCAATATTTCATTGAACTCATTTCTAGTACATGAGACCAAGCCCCGGCCTGACAGGATGTAGCACTAAAACTCACCACTGTGACTGTGAGACCAAGAATTTCATAAAATATTGCAAGATTGCTAAGATCTCTAAGAAAAGCAAGCAGTTATAATTTTTAACTTATGGCCTTATTTTTTCATTTTTAAAATCAAGAAATTTACAAATTAATTGGAGAAGTAAAAATCTCTCACTATTTACAACTTTAACTTCTAAAGTTAAATTCTTACATTCGATGCTAACAAACAAAACCACAACCATCTATAAAAAGATCTTGCCTTCCCAGACAAAATGTAAGATATACTGTTTTTTATTTCAGTAGCTCCCATTCATTCTAAAGAGTAGGATTGAAATTGCAGAAATATTTTCTAGATCATTAATATGAAAATACTTAATAATCTGGATTAAAGTATAATACTGCTTTCAAAAGCAATGAAATGCATTTGGCAGCTGCCCTCCGACTCATTTTATTTCAGTTAACTTTTAATGCCCAATTTATTTCAATTAAAAACAAAAGTTCCAGATTCAAGTTAATTTCTTACTCAAATGAGAGCAAGGTGCATGACCACAAACAGAAAGGCCATTTTTCCCCTGAAATTGAGGAGCCTCAGGGAGCAAACGCTGGCTGCTGTCACACCTTCCCCTCCCTATGCCCTCAGGTTCTCTAGTGTTTTCCTTCCCTGTCAGAGGAAATATTTTTCAAGGGCCATTTCTGACCTACACAGAGTCTGTTGGAAGGTTTGGGCCAAGATGCTTTCTTCATTGGATTCCGGAAAACATTAGAATCGTGTAGTACCATACTGACATTGAGAGTAATCTTAATGATATGGGAATGCTCAGGACTGACTCCGGTTCACTAATTTTCTTGTGGTATGGTAGGAGCATATTGGAAGTAATGAAGTTATTTCAGGATATTTGTTTTTCCTATTCCTTTGTTTTGTTTGGAAATTTTTTTTTTATAAAGTTAATTAAAAAAAAAAGAATTGTACAGGACTAGAAATATTTCTTGTCCAGAATCCAAAATCATGGGCCTTTTCCATGCATTTTGCCTTTCTATCTGGCAACTGAAACGTTGAGTTCATTTCTGACCCAGCGTAGCAACCTCAAGAGAAGCCTGCACGTCTGTTCAGGGAGGGCAACCGGCCAGAACCAATCTCGAAAGCCGAATCTTGAATAGGCTCAGTGCAAGGAAAGAAACCTAGCCTTAATTCCATGAAAATTCTGTCTTCTGCCCTTAAGAAATCCCTTAGAAATTCAGTTAACCAGAGAACCACTGTCCCTCTAGAGAGCTGCTCTGGTGCACGTCAGCTCAGTCACTTTCCCTCCAAGGAAGAGGCAAACCCGCGTCCGGCCACCTTCGGTGGGCAGGCTGGTGGGCAGCGGGGAGGAGGGCGCGCGCCGCGTGGTGGTGAGGACGCTGGGCTGTGGGCTCGTCGTCCGGACGGTGGGGGGGGTTTGCGACGTCCCCGCCGGCTCCGCGTACTCGCACATCTTCTCCTTTGACTGGCACGAGGCACAAAAGGAAAATAGTTTAGGGCTAATCATATATATATATATATATAGATAGATAGATAGATACACACACACACACACACACATACATATATATATACACACACACACACATATATATATATATATACACATATTTAAAAAAATTATACCAAAGATGTTGGGCTATAAAGCAGAGAAGGCTCTCAAGATGGGGAACACATTATTTTTGTACCGGAGTGTATTTTTAGAGTTTACTAATTTACAAAGTCTATAAAATAGGCAAGAGAAAAAAATTGAATGTATCAAAGCATTTCCACCTTTAGATATTTGGATTTCTTCATTTTCTGCTGTTAACCTTTTCAATTACTGTTTATTTTGCCCTAAAATTTATACAGGTGTATTTATAAAAGATGTGATGTCAAAAGGGGAAAAGTTCATTCTCAAATAAAAGTATGTGTATATAGATAAGGCTTGAAGCATGAGTAAGTATGTGAAGAAAAACCACATTCCAATTGTATTAAACTGACAGCGCTAAGTCCTAAGTTTTGGTAACTGCTCCGCGCTACCTTATCGCGTTAATATAATCAACCACAGGTGAACGACGTAATTTAAAATCATGTTTTCTTATAGGAAATATTGAAAACCCCAGAAGCAAAGGACTGAACCTTGTCCGTTCTCTCACTTAGTCTTTCTGCCCCCATGGAGCCATCCTGAGGACTCTAGAGAGGGGGACATGAAATATTTTTCATTTAAAGCCACAAAAACTAAATCCTAATTTTTAGTAGCAAAACTTGTTCAGCAATTTGTGTCAGTCCCAGTTCTCTGTGCCTGAATGACACCTGTCTCTCTGCCAGGCTTTGAGTAGAAAAGGACTATTCCACACAATTTTGGAACTCATCCTACATTTGAAAATTACTCTTAAGTGTCTTTCTCACACTTCTCTTGTCACTAGTGACATACAATGCACCTTTCCGCTTTCGCGAGGAATTCCTGAAGCAGCTTCTTTTTATTGGTTGGACGGGATGCAGGTTTATCGCTATTCCCAACCCAGACATCTCAAGGGCCCACTGAATCACCGAAACTTGGGGCCCTGCATCTTGTCAGCTCAATGATCTAACAATCCCCCATCCCTGGTTCTACTTCAGTCTTCGTTCCCGTACCCTGACCTCACCTCCAGTGGGAAGTGCCCTATTTTCAATCACCCTATTTTCAGTCTATCCATGTACTTGTTCAATCATGTTCTTATTCTTTGGCTGTGTTAGAGCTTAAGTACAAAGATTTTCTTCCATTGGTCTCCTACGTTTTTCCCCATGACTTCATCTTTACTTTCAATAGCCTCATACATATTGCCCTGTCTTGTTTTTTCCTCCTACAATATCTTTTCAGAAAAGTCCCAGTCCTGAACACAATAAAGATCTGTCTCTTCCAGGCCTGCTCCCAGGCCAGCCACAACTGGTGAAAAATCACACAGCCGCCCTCCGATGCTCTCCGCATGTACCCCTGCGTCTCCAGCCGGGCCTTCCGTGCTGCCCGGCAAGCTCGCTGGCTCCTCAGCTTCCTGCCATCCCCAGCAGCTTTTCCACCCGTTTCCACTCTACTCAGAACTTCAACGCCATAAACCTTCTCCGTTCTCACACCATGGCCTCACCTTTTATTTCCTTCATAGAAAGGAAGTTGTTGGCAAGAATTCTCTGAATTTCTTCCCTGCTCACTTGAGTCTACACTTACCCCATCCTCCTTCCCTTCTAAAATGAAGGGTGAGGTGTCTGCCCACTAGTAGAGCTCTTCTCTCAGTCTGTATCCCCCCCAGCCTCACCCATCTCCCCAGGAATTCCGAACGTTCTTGTTTAATGGTACCCTTTCTCTTCCATGCTTTCCATCTGTAACCTGAGGACCAGTGGCCATGGGTGCTTAAAGATGCCGTAGCGCCTCCCGTCTTGTTCTGAAGTTGCAGTGCTCCCTGCCCCCTCGTGCGTCCTGACGGGCCCTCCTCTGCCTCCTGGTCTCAGCTGCTCCTCCCGGGAGTGTGGAGTGCCTGGTGGGCGCAGACTCCCGCGCCCGGCCTCCCTCACCACCCCTGGCCCTCCCCTCCCCAGCCGAATCCTAGTGCCCCGCACCATCGTCTCCGAGGGTCTCCTTAGCATGGGGTCTTCACGATAAACCACTGATACCGTCCCACAGTGGGCACAGCTGGCACCGTCCTGCCCTGGTTTCTGGGGCACACACTCTCGTCACTTTTCTGATACTTCCTTACAAAAGCCCCCTCTCCACCTCCTTTTATTTCTGTCTATCCCTCAAGTTTTGGTGGCTTCTGGTTCTCTGCTGACAGTGTTCTGGTCGACTTTTCCCCGTGTGCCTTCTCACAGAGCCATCTTCTCCACACTCATAGCTCAGCTCACGTCTTTATGTCAACTATTTCTAAATCTGGAAAGCCAGTCCATGCTCCTCTCTTGAATTTCAGGCCCAAATATGCAGCTTTTGGGTTCGCACATGCCCGCGGTATCACAGGCGTCTCAAACTCACCGAGTCTGAAACAGAGCCTGTCATACGTTATCCACAAATATGCCATCCCTTTGTGCCTGTACTCAGTGTCCAGTGTTTAGGTAGGATCCTGGACTTTGGGTGTTATTATTATTATTTTTTTCCAGCAATAAAAGGAGCCTAGCGAATCTGAAGGGCCCTCCTGCTATACAACATGTAGATTCTGGATAAAACATGAATTCTAAAGCATTACTAGGTGTAAGGAAAATCTACACCGTGCCTTTTCATTGCCCCCCCCCAAAAAAAACAAAGCACAGCTAAAGCCATTGTTACAAAGCAGGAGCAGTGTACAGGAAGCAAATTTAAAAAGTAGAAAGGTTTCGCCCTGAGAACACATGTTAAATCAACACTGCACTGAGATCAAGTCTTGCACCAAGAGTAGGTGGGGAGATAAACCTGGGCACCCCCTCCCCACTTAAGCCACAGAGTTCTGAGAAAGGTCAAAGTGTTCCTGTGTCCATGGTGTCCCCCAAAGCCCTCAGATGCCCACCATCAAACCAATGGCCTTTCATCCCTTTCTCCCCCAGTCTCCCACCACACCACAGCCCCTTCCCACCAGCCTCTCTTGTGGCTACAGGTACAGCCGACTGTCAGCCTCCTGCCTCATGCCCCACTGCTCCCCCAGAACCAAGGGTGAGCCTCCTAAAGAGCAGTGGGGACCATCTCCTCCCCTTGACCCAAACCCTCTAGAGAGCTAGCCCTGCCCTCAGGAAGACGCCCAGACTCCTTCAGCCTGTCACCTGGAGGGTCCTGTCTCATCTCTCGCCCTCCTCCCCTTGCTCCAGTTACCCTCTGGGGCTCAGCTGCCAGGTCACCCCTCAGGACGACCTTCTTACCCTCCCACCAGGGCCAGGCATCAGCAGTCATCTGTGTCTGCACACGCTGTTCTCTAAGGGCAGCCAACCCTTAGGGAGGGCTCTGTCTGCCCTGCTCATCCAGGCTCAGAACGGAGGACAGAGGTGCTCATCTTAGAATTTACACCTGATCAAACACATTCAACTTAGGGGATCAGAAATCAAATTTAACCCCCATTCCAGACATGGAAAATGGGCTAGACTTTGAGACTCACTGATGTGCCCATAAAAGAAGGATAGAATTGCTCACCATAAGGCTGGCAGTGGGGATAATTTAATTATAGAACAAAAGGGAAACATTAAATATTAAAGAGTACACCAGATTCTGAGCTGTTTGGGAGGAGGGTTCATTTCAAAAAATTATCTTGGTAATTTTAGTGCTTGACACATTCCTGAGGATATGGTGAATTGTCTGCAAACAGACTTGGGAGAATTTAAAACACGATGGATTCTTCTCTGTCTCCTAAGGGTTAATAGATGGCCAAAAAGAAAGCAAGAAAACAAAGATGTCCAAAGAATTTTCTTAATCCGTGCACAAATAAAGGCATTCAAGTCCAACACTGTTTACTGAGTTAATTGGAACTACATGAAAGAAACACATACCTCAACATGTGCTTATGTCTCTAGCAATATATATTTTTCAACTATGTTGGTTTAACTCATTGTTAGATAAGCAGAGTGAGATAGATGGACTAGTATATAACTCTTAATACCCCAAACGATTGCCAAAAAACCAGTTAAAGCTGCACTGACAATACCACACTTAAAGTTCAGTAACGCTCTCAAAGATGTATTTCTCCAGATTATATATGAGTTTTTAAAAAGTTTGTGGGTTTAAAGATTCCACGTGAATTTTCAAAAAGCCTCTACTAGCTATGGAAGTCTTGATGCTTTTAAAAGTACAACTTTGACATGAGTTGCTTTACTGAATGAAAAATCTGTACAATTTCCAACAATTTTTATTTAAAATTCATCCCCTAAAACTTAATTAAGGGAGAAGAAACATCCACTTTTCTTCATGAACTTAGAGGATATCTTTAGGTGACCCTGGAGTGACAGGGTAACAAATTCCCTAGGAGCCCGTGGCCAGCTCGGGTCGTGTCTGCATGGGGCATGGGCTGGAAGCCGGGCCCCTCTGCATATCGTCTCTACCATGTTGACTCTGAAAGTCCACCTAACACTGTTCCTAGCTTCTCAGATCGAGCACTCGGGCTGCAGTCCATCTTCCCTCCACACCACTGGTCTTGTTGGCTAACGAGGCTTCCTGGAGCTCAGAAACACATCAAGTGTTTCAGAGCCCTCCGCTCCCACAGACTAAAATTTGGCTCTGCAATTCCCTGGCCACGTCCCAAGCTCCGTGGCACCCAGCCCTCCCTCATCCACCCACTCCTCACCTGTCCCCCACCTTCCCATCCCCTCCCTCTTCTCCCCACAGTAGGACTGTGTGATGGTAAACTGAGGTCACACGTTTTATGCCTGGCTCAAGGATCACCAGCTATTCTGGATAAAAGAGATCCCTTTTCCATTAGGCTGTAGCATCTATTCCAGGCCACTTGGTCCCAGAAATCTTGTCTCGACAAAGCCACCACCTACCTCTTCAGGACACCCGCTGTCTACCCAGTCTTGCCGGTGGCGATCGAACCCACTGGAGCATCTTCAGAGAAGACCGAGTCACAGTTCAGAGAGAAGAGGCAGAGAGCAGGGTGGGGGGACAGAAATGAAAGCAAAAATTGGTAAATACCCATTCTTAAAATTTCAGATTACCACACTATGTACTGACTCATGGCACTGCTGCCCGGAGAAGCAGCGAGACGTGGCTGCCTCATGGTCATTGGTCATTGCTGGCTCTGCAGGGAGACCCGTGGTCAGCAGCTCGCCCAGCTGAGCCCACTGGACACAACATGCATCCCTGATCCCACACCAAGCAAAACCCACCCCTCCTCTGCAAAGCTGGCTTTCTTCCTCCACGTCTTGGTGGTTTTTCCTCCTCATCAAAACCCGTGGAACCAAACAATTTTTTGGTAGCTCTTTTTCAAGATTTCAGATCTTATATTTAAGTTTAGACCATTATTAAGCAAAGAAATGCCAATCTCCATGATTAGGTCTAATTCAGCAAACATCAGTTACTAATTTTCTTCCACCCCTTTCCTTATCTGTCAGGGACACAGCCCAGTTTCCAAGGCAGGACACGTTCTGATAAAGCTTCATAATTGCTGTCATCAGTTCCTACTTTACTGTTGAACTTTTCTCCTTTGTGTAAGTTTTCATGTGCTCATATCTCATTTCCCCCATGCCTGTTACAAGCTGTGCAAGCCATGTGCCCTTCCCTGAGTGCTCTCTTAGAACCCTTGCTTAGGCACAAAATAAGTGTGTAATCTTAGGATATTATTTTTCCTCTCTACACCTGTCTTCTTCAATATATTATGGTCATGGGGAGAAGGATATATAAGGATTAAAAGCAGAATAAATATTCAGTAAGTGTTAGCTGTTTTTAATACCTAAGTAAGGTCTTTCTAGTAAGCATGTAGTACACTTAATAAATGCTGAAAAATGAATAAGTGGCTATTCACTTTTTAGACAGAATTTAGAAAAGGTTTATGAATTAATTCCAAGTGACAAATTAATAAGTAATATATTTTATACTGTAAAGTCCAATATCATCTTGTTTTGGGAATGAGTATTACAGAAACTTAGGAGAGAATCTAAATTTCTAAAACTGGAAATCTCACAAATGGGCCAACTCTTTATTCAGTATTTATAAGTAGACAGAGACTATATGGTTTTATAAATATTTCTTAAAAATTGATTTCAACCAAGTCTGCTCCTATCTACAATTAGTATCCAATATGTTAATTTTCAAGTTATTCTTTTTTTTCACCAATACAGAATTGCAAAACAAACTAATAGAGCATTATACTTCAAATTAACTGTACCATTCTCCTTGCAGTTTCAATGGGATGTGAATTTCAAAGCCCCATTAAATAAGGTAGCCTAGAAAACAAGCAATATTGCCTTCCAGCATCTATCAAATCAAGAGATTAAACTGAAATCTCTAACTTATCTCAGTGTTGCTGAAAGGGTTTCAGAAATGTGACTTATTTTGCAAGGGTAATATTCAGATGAAGATATATACATAAGCAATATATAAAGATTGAAATGAAGTGCAGGTCTTCTCTGGAGTTGAAAATAAATATTTCATTTCAGCAGGAGTCTGAAAATCTGCAAAAGAGAATTCAGGGAAGAAACTCCACTGAATTTTAAGACCCACTTAGGAATTTGTTTCTATATCAGGGGAGGGCAGATTTTGTCTGTAAAGGACCAGAGAGTTGATGTTTCTGGCTTTTCAGGGTATTCAGCCTCTGTCACAATTACTCAGCTCTGTCCTTGTAGCTTGAGCACATTCTTCGACAGTGCAGAGACAAATGTGCATGGCTGTGTTCCAATAAAACATCAGTTGCAAAAGCAGCCAGGGGGTCAAGTTTAACCCACATGCTGTAGGCTTGATGACCCCTGTTCCACATTGTTATATGAAAATAAAGATATGCAAAGTTCTGAAGACTTTAGGACCAACACCTTATCAAGGTGTCTGATGATTTACACTGTCCTGCAGCCTTAGTTGTTTATCAGTGTGCTACCTTAATGGAAATATCAATTGTGCAGTTAATAAATTTTCTCACCACAGTGCAAAACTGTGAAGAATGATTTCTCAACATCAAAGAAATAGAATGATGCTTTAAAAAGAGGCAGACATATTTTAGATAAGAAACAATTAAGAATACAAGTGATGATAGCAGTGATAAAGTAAAATAGGTAATAGGTTATATGGGACCGTAAGACATGGGGAAATCATTTCATTTTGGAGACACTGAAAAATTTTTAATTGGAGAGGTAGATCATAAAATTTTAGCTTTGATTAAAAATTTTACTTTCAGTGGAAGGTTAGTGAAAACTGCATTTCATTTCCCTACAAGACATGCTTTGTTGTACCCAGTTGGCCTTAGGTATGAGATGGAAAACTTTACTTCTAAAAATATTTCTCCCCAAATTGAGAAAGTCAAGCTAAAAGCATTTCAGACTTTTCATGCCTGAACATAGAGCTCTGGGAATGACAGATGCATCTGAAATACAGAAAAACCTTTTACAGAGATGATATTGAAGGATAAATTATGAAATTTTACAACTATATAATATGCCAGGGATGTGGAGTATGTTTTCTTTTAATAAAAACTTTTGATGCAATTTACAGCTCAGATTCATAATCCAATGTCAGTAAGAAAAGTTATCCACCGATTGCAGGAACTTTATTTTGGAAATGAGTTTCAAATGGAAAACCGGGGTCAAATAATCTGATATCTAACATCTAGATTCTTGCCATCTATGTGAGGCATCTTGCAAGTTTCAGGCTTTAGAAAGTAAAGTCTTAAGCTTTCTTCTAGATTTCCAGAATCTAAAGCACTGCCCTAAAACATGTTTACAAAGTGTAACACCAGAGAGTTTCACCCTCCCAATTTTATCTCATCATAAAAAATACTTCTTCCTTTTTCCTCCCAAATTATTGTAAATAAGTGTTTTATATTACTTTTTGTTGCCCCCTCCCTATCTTGCATTGATAAAATGTTCAATAAGGAAAATCATCTCTGTAATTGTCTTTTCAGCAGGAGTTATTTCTTCCTGTGACCGTCACCTCCTGAGAGCTGGTGTGTTTCAGCTTGGGAGAGCGTAGGGTAGGAAAAAGGAGTGTTGGGCAATGAAGCGACAGCATTTTGCCTGATCTAGCAAGAAGCTAATTCATTCCAAAATTATTCTGATTAGGAGCCACTGCTGATGTTGCAAATATTTTCATCTGTAAATTTCCAATGTTTTAAGGGAATGAATGACAAACAAAAGTAGACTGAAATAACACGTTTAAATTGTTCAGGTTGTGTATATACTAGAACAAAAATTCTAAAAAATAGGGCTGTACAACATAAACAGTGAACTCTGATATAAACCAATGACTATGTTAATAGCACAATTATGAAAATGCCTTTTAATCAATTGTAACAAATGTACCATATTCATGCAAGCGGTTAATAATACAGTGGCATATGGAAACTGCATGTTACGCGTGTTTTTCTGTAAACCTACAACATCTCGCAAAAAATTTTTGTACTGCATAAAAACAGTCAACTATACACTGGATGAACCCAGTAAGCCCAGATCAACCAAGGTCCTTAGAACAACTGGGCTGCTCCTTCCAGCAGGTTTTAATCAGGAGGGGCCAACTCTAGACACATTCTCACGTGCTTCAGTTCAGTTACGCCCACCAACAGTTCCTTAAAATACCATTTAGTGGGGGTAAGAAGATGAAGTCTCCTCTCATTTGGAAACAGTAAAAAGCCATTTTACTCCAAAGACTAGTGCTTGCCTTGCTTGCAATACTGATCTCAGAGTAAAATTCTATTTCCTTCTTTGCTTCCCATCTAACTTTTAAGTGCTGCTAAGGCATACTCTGGCTAAGGGGATTTCAAATGAGGCACGCTTGCCCATGTATTGACTTCAATATCCTTCATTACATAGCATCATATCTTCTATATTTTCAAAAGTTTAAGCCCCTTGCGTGGACTTGGTGCTTGTCTGAATGATTTTGTTTTTTAAAAGCAGCAGTGGCTGAAATAATTACGTTTGGATTCCTCAAGTATGTTCAGCTTTATGTTGTTTCCCCTGCATCAAGGAGCTCTGAATGCATTAATGTAAAATATGCAATTTCAGAAATCTTCATTTCTATCAGGAAAACTGATTATTCCAATATAGAGTTTTTCAAACTTCTTAAAAATAAACCATAGTAAAAAATATATTTTACATCACGTCTTTAGACATTTATATATCTATGTATGTGTATTGGTTGCAAAGTTTGTTTTTCTTTTCCTTTTTTCATTCCTTCTAAAGATCCACCTAAAGCACAAAATATTTTCTGTTTCATTCTATTTAATTTAAAAAATGCTGGCTGTAACCCACTGGGTAACTGATAACATGACACTACTGAATTGCAACCCTAAGTTTCAAAAACATTGTCCCATTAGTTTAAAATTTTCATCACATTTATGCTGTAAATAGCATTTCCATGTTTTTAAAATAGTTATTTTAATAGCAAGTTATAGAAAAGTACAAAAACAGAAATTAAACAAGTGTTATCTCAATCCTATGATATTGTTACCATTTTATTTTCCACCCAGTCTTTATTTAATATATATTTATTTATACCCAGATATTATTCAGATTAGAATCATAATATGTTGCAGCTGGCTTTTCCAGTTAATATTATAGTTGGGCATTTTGCATTGTCCATAAATATTCCTCAAAAGATATTTTTAATGACAGAATATATTCCATTATATGGCCTTATAAAAATGTATTAAACCTATAAACTATGTTGGATGGTCAGGTTTTCCAACATTTTTATTAATATAAAATATTGCATTAAACATTCTTGCATATAAACCTTTGCATCCATCTTTGCTTAATTCCTCTTGAAAGTTTCTAAAGATGGAATTACTATATCAAAAGTTGAAGATTGCAAGACTTTCAGTATTGCAGCACTATGAGAAAACCCATGTCATTTCACCCTTACAAATTACACACCATAGTGATTTCTGCAATTTGATAGATTAAAGAAATGATCTAGCATGCTTTCATCAGCAATCCTTCTATTTCCTGTGGGGTTAAACTTCTTAAAAATTATTATTGACTATTTGCATGTCTTCATTATGAATTGTGTTTTCATTTCTTTTCCCCATTTTATTAGATTGGACTAATTCTCTTTACATATTTTTTAGATTTTTTTATGAAATAAAAGCTTTAAATCTCTGCTCAATATATCATCTCTTTGTAACTTACCCTTCAATTCTTAATATAAATTGTGTTTGCACACAGCATTTATTTTTACATCGGGAACTCTCCCAACCTTTTCCTCACCTTTGTGCTCAGAAAGGCCTTCCCTATTTGGCATTAAATAAATATTTGCAAATTCTCCACTAGTTAGACCACTGTTTCATTCTTTACTCAAAATTTGCTGATCTATTTTACATTTATTTGATCATAGAGTGTGAAGTGAGAACCAAATTTAAATGTACATATTTTTTGCAAACAGATAGCAAAGAGCCCTAGAGTCATTTGATGAATGATAGATATTGCACCATTGTTTGGACTTGCCTGTTTTATCACATACTAAACTCAGGTCTACTATGCATTGATCCCTTTATTCATTCTTGTACAATTTCTGCAGTAATTTATTAACATTTTATATCATGATTTAATACCTAGTCATTTAATTCTTCCATCACCAACTTTTTGAGTAGTCCCACTTGTTTATTCTTCTCTGTGATTTTAAGAATCATATTCTGCTCTTCTAAATAACAATCTGCTTAGAGTTGATAGAATTGATGTGGAAACGATCGATAGCCTGTTACAGTCTAGCTTCCCATTCATTAAAATCTTTACTCCGGTGGTCGTGAAGTGCTCCTCAAATGTCTGCTGTTTTTCTCACACAGCTCCGACACATGATTAAGTTTGTTGGTGACTATGTTAGTCAATTTTGCTACCATTAAAGGAGCTTTTATCTGGGGAGTCAAAGTTCAGTATATTTTTTGTGTTGTTTTGAAATAATATTTATTGTTGTGTTTAACAAATATCCTTCTATCTCAGTCTCCTAAATTTTTTCCTCAGGGGAAAAAAACTTGGATTTTACCAAATATAGTTTTTGCACCTATCAAGATGATCAAATGATTTTTCAGTACCAGGGCTATTAACTGCATTGACAGATATCTTAAAATTAAACGATGTTTGTATTCATGGGATAAATCTATTATTTGGTTATGTTTTAATTATATTAACTGTCTGTTGGATTTGATTTTTAACTATGGGAGGTTTAAAATCCCATATTCATAAATAATGCAGGGCATCCATGAATAATCTAGAAATAATGTCATTCAAGACAGTGAACTACTGAATGCTAATGTCAGAAAAAAGACTAAATGGTCCCTCTTGCTATTTCTAATCAATGTTGTGCTCCATCAGTAGCAGCGGTGGCTGAGTGTTAAGTCCACAGCAAGGGGCACTGCTTCCTGAATCATGTCTTCCTTCTGTAAAGCGCAAAGCAAAATAATAAATCAACTCACAGCTGGATCTGGTGGCAGAGCTCAGCAGCCACACAGCAGATTATAGAGTTCCTGAACAGGGGAGACTCTGGGCAACACTCAGTAGAGGAAAAAATAATAATAATACATATATATATATGTATGTATATATATAGTTACCGTGAAGTTGCGAAGTTGAAAAGCTAATGGTTTCATTCCTACAATGACAATGTCAGTTATAACCCGAGAGATGTCTTAATGGGTATCTGTTCAGAGTTAAAAGGGTGAACTTTTTGAGTAGGATGGGAATTGCAGGGCTCTAGAAAGAGCAAGTTGCGGGTTTTCTTCTTTTTAAAAAAACTTGTATTGTCTACTCCCAAGTGGAAGAGACGTCTACAGGCAAAGAGCAAAATGTCAACACAGTCGGCTCAAGAAATGGCCAGCTCCGGGGCGGCCCTCAGGGTCTCTGTAAGACGGAGACAGAGATGATCAACCACCCAGACTTAGCCTTTCTGTCGCCTTCCCTTCCCTTTCCCCCTGCAGTCCCTTTCCGAGGGCCTCCCCGC
>PVKY010005615.1:0-17136 GCA_004027775.1 Bradypus variegatus
TTTTTTAAATTCTTGATTTGATAAGAATTAAATTTCTAAAGCAGTAATCCATAATTGTAATTGCCTTTAGAATTAGTATGTAAAAGGTTTTATAATGAAAATATCAATGTACGTTTTCCTTGTAGAAAGGTCTAGCTTCAATTGAGGCTCAGTGTCTCACTGACAGTACCTGTCGAGACAATCTTGCCGAGCTTATTGGCCTTACAGGCCTTTCCTGCGCTGTCGGATCGGCAGTGTGCCTCGTGAGGAATGCACGTGACACCAACTTGTTCAGGACCCTGGCTAAAGCCTTTCCTTTTGCAAAGTGCTTCCTTCTCCAAGGTCTTTGGGGCCATTTTTATTCTTCAGAGAAATCAAACAACCCCTGCTGCCCTTTCTCTTCCTGATTAGGGCAAGAACGTGTCAGTGACTGGGCAGGGTGTAAAGTGTATTGACCCTTGACCTGGCCTGAAAGATAATAGAGCATAAAAGCTGACTATATCTTTCTGAAACTTAGAAAACAAAAGTATACGTGTGTCTCTTTGTGTTTATCTGTGTCTGTGTCTGTGCATAGTACTCTGTGTTATAGGTGACAGGAAACCCAGTCCAAACTGGCTTAAATAATAAAGGGCATCTGTTAGTTCTCAGAACTGAAGTCCAGGGTCCCTCTCATATTCTGCTTCCTGTGCTGCGATTCCAGTATTGGGCTCTGGGCAGCCTCAGGCTTAGAATCATCCTACATTCAGCTCTGCTCAAACCTAAGGTCTGGAGTTGTGTCATTGGCCTTTCGTGGTCTGGCTCTTGGCACATGCCCATCTCTGAACCTATCACTAGCCAAGGTAGCTGGACAGAGTCTGGGGCGGAGACAGCATCGTCTGAAGCCCAGAGATTTAGAGTTGGAAATGGTTCCCTCCAAGCGCAATTCAAATGCTGTTGCCATGGGGAAAGAATGACTGCTGAGTGGCAAAAACAGTGAGACTGAGTATCGTTTTCTATGTATAAGGCATTTGTCTCCAGTTGTTCCTTGACTGTGTTAGAGCCACTCTCCCGAGGCAGAGGGCAAAGACCTGCCTCCCTCATTTGGAGCCCTCAGAATTCTAGTGGCTAATTTCATTAACTTTTTTAGATAAGAAATCATTTGTTGAGTACCTGCTCTTACTGAGGCTTGTGCTAACGCAGGGGCCCAGCCTTTGGGGAGCTCAGTTTGGGAAGGTTCCCTAGAGTGCAGTGGTAGGTACGTGAGCAGAAATGAGTTGGCTTGCCGTAGGAGGGCGCGCCAAGGAAGGCTTCACGGAGGGTTTGACTTGAGTCACATTCTAAAGAGTGGATAGAACGATGCCGGGTCTGCTGGCGGGGAGGATAGCACCCTGAACCTGGTACGCGATCAAGGGCTTGCAAGTCGTCAGAGGGGCAGAAAGTTGGGTTCCAGGAGGAGGACTGAAGGTAAAGGCTGGAGAGGGGGGGCCTGGACTGGATGCCTGAGGGTGGGTGCTGTGAATGCTGAGGTAAGAAGTTGCGCTCAGTCCCAAAGACTCCGTGAGCTTCTGCAGAGGGATAAACAGAAGTGTAGCAGGGTCAGATTTGTGGCTGAGGATGTCCTCAGCTGTCTGCCGGATGGGCTGGAATGTGTGAGGGTGAAGGCAGGGAGACCAGCACCGAAGGATGCTCATGAGCAGGCTGCGGGCGCGACGAGGATCTGCACTGCTCTGCGGGGTGGAAGCGGAGAGGGTGGGCAGACCGGAGCGCCTCAGGAGGCCCACTCCAGCAGCACGTCACGGCCTCGCAGACATGGAGGAGGAGGGAAGGAAAGAACTGACGGTTGCTAGTTTTGAGAGGATTTCTGCAGAATGACTAAAAGACTGTGATCAGAATCCTAAATCCCTGAGTCTCCTTAGTTGAATCCTTGAGGAATAGAAACTGCCCCTTTGTAATTTCAGGTATGTGGTGATAAAGCTGGAGTTTGGAAATAGTGAGCTGCGGTGAGAGGCACGTGGCTCTGTAGCTGTCTGTGTCGCGTGAAACTCCACATTTCTAGCCACTTCTGTCACTCACGTTGTTTCTCTATTAACAGTTAATTTGCCCTCTGTTAGTTTTCCCATCCTGAAGAAAAGAGGCTCTCTTACCGCCTCTAGGAATTTTGACTAAATTATATTGCTAATAACAATTTAGGATGCCTTGATACATAACAACTGCAGTTAATAATACCCATAATTTTATCAATTCACTTAAAATATGTCACTGTGTTTGGGGAGCAAATTGAGAGCACAGTGTGATCCTGTTATGTATTCACTTTACACTTGGGTAGGGATGGAGACGTCTCTTTTTAGGGTAGGCTTTGCTTTATGCATAGCTTGAAAGATGTCAGTCTTCTCACATAAACAAACACTCAAACATGTAAGGTGTTATTTTCTTTCCTTTAAGGTCATAAACTTTTTAAATTACTGTTGAACAGCTATGAGTTATCAATGGCTCCAGAATCCCTAAAACAAGTTTGAGACTTTTTTTCTTTGACAGAAAATGAGGTGGTTTGAAGAGGAAGGTCTGTGCTTTACATTGCAGGTTGCTCTTGTGACCCCAGGCCCATCACACTGTCGTTTCTGCCTCTGCCTTAACCCACACACACACACACACCCCAGCCTGACAGAAATGCTCGCTTACGCAGCTAACCCTGCCTCGGTGTGTGCCACATCTTCCACCTGCGTTCGGCTGAGACATCAGAAGTCGATGTCCATGTCAGCCTCTGGGCACCCCAAGATGATTTTACCTCCAGTAGACAATGAAGGAGATAACTTCAAGGCTATGTAAGAAAAACACACATTCCTTGTGAGACTAATGTGTTCCCACTGCTTCTTCTTCTGTGCTGCGGATTTTATAGTCCAGGATTTTGTTAGTTGTCTGCAAGGTGTCCTTCATGTGATTTTATTTATTTAAGTACATTCCATTTCATGCTGTCCATCTGTGTGTGTTTACACACTTTCACATACTACAAAGAGAATAAGAAATCCCCTCTCCCCTCCAGGTTGCTTTCAGCACGTGGAAGTTTACAGTGCTTAAATCTCTCATGTGCTTCTAAAACTTTTTAGTTGCTGGTTCTTCAGTTACATCTGCATATGCTTCATTTCTTTTATATTGGCAAGGTTCTCTGCATGTAAGCAATTTGAGAGGGAAGCAAAGGGAAAAAGCTTGAGTTAGCCATTCTTTGTCCTAGAATTTTCCCTACATTAGTCTTGTCCTGGAAAGTATCTGTGGACTTTTCCCTTAAACTCTGTCAGACTTGGCTTCATTAGATACTATTCCTTTGGTACCTTTTCCCATTTAACTTACCTTTCATTCCTAAGTCCTGTAAACTACCCTTTGGAGCTGGATTTATTATAACTGATTTTCTCCCCTGTATATAAAAGGTGTATTGGGATTGTCGATTTTTGTGTGCCATGTTTGCCACAAAGCTGGGATTTTGTGAACAAAGATGTCAATGCATATTATTTTCTGATCTCGTAGCACCGTTCCTGATCAGAGAACTCCAGTTGCTTCAACACACAGTATTAGCAGTGCAGCCACCCCTGATCGAATCCGCTTCCCACGAGGAACTGCCAGTCGCAGCACTTTCCATGGCCAGCCCCGGGAGCGGCGGACTGCAACATACAACGGCCCGCCTGCCTCACCCAGCCTGTCCCACGAAGCTACACCACTGTCCCAGACTCGAAGCCGTGGCTCCACTAATCTTTTCAGTAAATTAACTTCGAAACTAACAAGGAGGTAAGTGTGCCAGGTGGTGCAGGTTGTTTGGGAGTGAGCACACAGAGCAAAAGGTAGAAACGTCTTCTCTGTTTTATAAAGCCACTGCCCAAATGTTTTCCGTTTGCTCTCTAACTCATGTTTTCATAGTTAATATGTCTTGAATAGTTGTTTCGATAATTTAACTATAACCTTAAAACCTTTTAAAAAAGAAATTACAGATCTCAGAGTCTTTTCAATCTCAGAGTCCTTTCACAATACTTGGGAGTTTTATATTGTTTTTAAACTAACATTCCTTTTGATCACATGTCTGTCCACGTGGTATGTTCACTGAGGTTTAGCCAAACCCCCAATGTGGTGTCAGTGGTGTAGGCAGCAAGGCTTGCTCAACAAGTAATCACTGAGTAGTCATCCCTTGAAACGTAGATGAAGGATAGATTTCCTCTTCTCTGACTCTGTTGTCATTAAACCTTGAAATTGTTCTATCCATCTCAGTAATATCGAGAGCAAAATTTTGGAGATACAGTTTTGGAGATAAAAATCTTGGTTTATTCTCAGAACGAAATGAAATATCTCGTGGATGAAATACTTCAGGTATTCAGTAAGCTGTCATTTAAACTGTATGTTAAATACCACTTTCCAATCACCTTAATTCCCCAAGTAATTTTATTTTATATTAGATCACTCATCTAAAATTTAGGCAAGTCACATTAAACTCTCTTCCCCCAGATGATCTAATTGTTAAGAGTTTTGGACATTGGATTAGGGCAGATTTCTGATACCCAGAAGCACTGAGTATGCTCAGAGGCATCAGAAGGTTTCCATCCATCCTCTTCTTCTCTTCTCCCTCTTTAGTAAGACACCCTGTTCTAGAGTGGGCAGAATTGCAGGATGATCTGAAGGGCCTTGGCAGTTTGGGACCACTCAGTTGTGACCAGCTAGAGACAGTGAGTTCAGGCCAACAGGAGTCTGGGACCCCTCCGAGTAGTCCTTCCTTCCTTTCAAGGCCCATCCCGTGGCCTGGCCCAGCCTGCCTGGCCCTAGCCTCCTTCCTCAGGGACTGAACCGAGATAGACTCTGCCTCTGAAATGGGTGATAGAAGATGGAGCCAGTGTCGAATGCCTGGCTGTTCACCCCTGGTTTTGCCCCCCATCAGCACGGGTTTCTCTGTGACTCCCCAGCCCAGAGGGTGTGTGCAGTGGTCAGGTTCAGCAGAGTTGGCCTCTGCCTATGCACTTCATTCTGCAGTGGGCTCTTTGAATAAAACCTTGCACATAATGAAAATCCTGGAATTCACTGTCTTTGTGTTCTTTTTTAGTCAATTATCATCGATAAAAATATCAGCTACCATTTGCTGAATGCTTACTTTGTGCACATATACACAGACACACACACACACACACACACGTGTACATACACAGCCGATCCTCATTATTCACAAATTCTGTGTTTGCAAATTCACCTATTGCTAAAATTTATTTGTAACCCAAGAATCAATACTCGTGGCGCTTTGGCACTTTGGCAGTGGTCCGTAGACACATGCAGAGGAGCGGAAAATCTGAGTTGCCCAATACGCACAACCCCATCTGAGGTTAGACAAGGCAACATCTGCCTCCTTGTTTCAGCTCTCATACTGAAAATAAGTGTCCTTTTCATGGTGTATTCGGTGCCATGTTTCCACATTTTTGTGCTTTTTGCTGGTGACTGTGCTGATTAAAGTCGCCCCCAGCGTGGAGGTACGGTCTGCTGTGGCCTCATGCAGGAAAGGTGTGCGGTATAGCACAGCTGGCTGTACGTTCAGTGTTAATGAATCAACGATACATATTGAATAAGGTGTCTTTAAACAGAAACACACATAAAACAAGTTTGACCAAAAATGTGGTGGCCAGAGGCTCCCAGGAGCCGGACCCTGCATTTTGCCCAGGGGCAGTGGTTCACTGTTCACTGAGTGAGCATCTGTGGAGCTTTCTAGAACATAACTCCTGTGAATAATGAGAAGTAGCTCTGCGTGTGGGTGTGTGCACTCACCCCGTGTTCACAGTCTGCCTTGTGGAGTGGATGTTACCCCATTTTATAGAAGAAGGGACTAAAGGTTCGGTCCCTTCAGCGTCCAGCAGCTGTTCAGGTGCTCAGTCCCAGGTCTCTGCCTCCAGAAAGGGCCCTTGAAGCTGCTGCACTGCACTCCTGTTAGGAACTCAGCAGAGTGCTGTTGGAGACACAAGTCCTTTTCCCTCATTTTCCAACAAAATATTTCATGTATTTGAATTTAAATTGGAGACTAAGATTTCCAATTAAAAAAAAAAATCTAGGGTTTCTTATTTTGCAATTTCTGAGCAAAACAGCCCCAATTTATTTAAGAAAGGTAGTCCTTAGTCCCCTTAGTATTTGTTCAAGTTTGCAGACAGAGGTCTGGAGTGTTCCTTGGTACTATATTTCACTTATAGGCAGTTCTGTTAAAAACAGTCAAAATCCTTGCTGCTGCAACATCAACATCCTGTCCTCCCTCCAGCAGTCATCTCAGGTGTCAAGGTGCAGTGCCTGAAAGGCTGCGCTGGTCACGCTGAGATGCCGCAAGGGAGAGGGCCAGGAAGGGGGTGTCTGCCCAGAGCAAGGCTTTCGCTGCCTGCAGCCGGGCCCAGACACAGGTTCAGGGGTGCCTGGGCTCTCAGGGTTGTCCACGGGGCCTCCTCTAGGACTCCCTGGGAGGAGGAGTTAAGATAAGAGAAGCAGTCCTGTATTACTCGACCAGTAACTCTTTTCACAGGTCAGAAAATCAGGAAATGAAAATATGTTTTAAATACCTTTTTAATCATTTTTCAACTAAGGTAATCTTTTAAATAATGCCACGCTATATTTACATAGTATATAATTATTTACATGTTTTTACATGCATGATCTTGATCAACATGCCTGTTACCTTACTGTGTACCACTTTTAATCTAATTTTCAAGTGGTTAGCAGTTATTTATAGTAGTTGACACATTTTTAAAATTGGTCAGTTAATATCTGAGGCAATGTCAACTAAATTTTTTAAAAATCCATGGAATTTATTAATTCAGTGAGCCATTCAGCAGATGTATATATTGAATGCCTACTGTGTCCAGTTAAAGAACTGGGCTTGATAAATACAGAAATAATAGAAGTTAAAAAAACCTGGCTTGCACTTGCCCAAGAAAGCTGACAAAGCATGGTCATAAAAACCTGATTCATGTTTTGAAATTTCTTTTGTCAGTTTCTGTTCCACACTACCTAATCATACCCTTAATTTTTTTTAAAAGAGTAGAGTCACTCTTTTAAATACAGTTCTTGCAGTTTATTACATAAAACATAAAAATAATAGCTACACTATCTTGTCATTTAACTTTCATTTGCAATCAGAAACTTTGAAAAGTCTACTTCAGGTTAAAGCCCAGTAACTTATTTTTTTCCTTAAAAAGTGACTTATGTAATACTACTGTAACAAACATGCTTTTAATGTTTAAATCATCTCCCTGAAATAAGTAATGAGCCTCTTAATGGTTAAACATTTTATAATACAATTTTTAATATTTAAATATAAGGTGAGATTTTTGTCTATGAGATTCTGAATTGAAGAAATGTTATTTCTTACTATAATAATACAAATGATCTAAGTTATTTAATACAAGATGTTGAATTTTATTTTCTTAGAGTATATCCATCTCTAGTTCCAAAAGACCTTAAACAAATTTAATTATTCTATATCTAATGTCAATATTTGCAGCTAAATTTTTCCTTACAAGTACAGATTTTTACATTTCTAATAAAAAGATCACATATTCATTTAATTACCTGTAATAAATTTATTTTTTCAACAAATGTTGCCATTCAGTTGTTCACTGGCCAAAAGAGGGGCCCTGTTTTATTTGTTGTTTTTCTTTCTTTATATAACTGCCTAGATTTTCTATTTAATTTGCACAAGTCATTTTTGTTAATTTTTTTTTTTTTGGCTTAATTTCTTTTAGAAACATGTCATTCAGGTTTATCAAAAGGTATGATTTATATATACACATTTTTTGCAATCCTCACCCCCCAAATGGCTCCTGCAATTAACATCAGGTTTGGCTTTCTAGCCCTGTTATTTTCTTAAAAACTAAACTTCCTGCTGAGAACTAAATACTTTATTTCTTTTAAAGGAAACGGAAAAGAAATACATTAACTCTGTCAGGCATTTTAGAGGGACTGTGGCACCCTGTAATGAGGCCTGTGCATGCTGTCTGCAGTTTCTTTCTGTGGTAGAATTATTTAGCATCCAAATAACCCTGTCCTGGTACTAATGACACCTAGCATGCTCCTGTGGGAAGAATGAGATGTTCAGTAACACTAGTGTCCAATTACTGATTAGCCACAAGCGTGGAAAAGGTAAGTGGTACTTGGATTCATCATCATTGTTATTTCACTGAGGACTGAATTAGCAAAAGGCCTTAAAAGTGACAGGAAAATGAAATATTCTGATACTGGAAACAAGCATACAGTTCAAATCTACAGCTTCGTCTGGTTTGACTTCTTTGAAAATTACAACGTAGGCAGCTGCATAGCAAAAATGTTTTAACATTCCAGAGTTGAAGAGTAAATAAGAAAAGTATTCTATTTAGAAGCCACTTTTCCATCAAACACTGAAGAAAGCAGGTCTCATTATTTTTACTTAAAGCACTGTAAAGTAACTGTTGTTTGTAATTGATGTATATGGTTTTTTGTTACGACCATCAAGGAACCAAAAATGTTGCCCGTTGTCTCAGCATTCAGCCTTCTGAGGCAGGGCGGCTCCGCTCAGGGGCCTCCCACCCTGGCCCCTCGGCTCTCCCCAGAGGGCCGGGCTGCTGGGCTTCACGAGGTCTGTGACGCCAGAGGGTCACTGAAACCATGCCTGGCTGAGCTGCTGCTCAGAAACTGTGGGGCAGGGCTTTCCTCCTGTTGGAGTTCTACTGCAGGATATATATTTTTTTTAATTGACCTTCCCAATTGCCAGATTTCTCTTTGGACAGAAACCTTTATAATCGAATGTAGAATTTAACTGATAGCCTTGTTGCCTTTTTAAACTGTGGGGGTGGGTCTCAGGCTGGCGTGGGCTCACTCGGGAGGGATGCCCATCACGGGCGGAGGCCCGGTGCGGCCGGCTCCGGCCAGACGGCGGGGAAGGGCTGGCGAGCCCCACGCTGTTCACCTTGCAATGTTGGTGTGGTCATGTACTGGTGTGTAAGATTTCTTTTCTCTTTCCCACTCTCTTTGCTTCTACCTTTTCATTGAGGCTTCCAACTGAATATGAGAGGAACGGGAGATATGAGGGCTCCAGGTGAGGGAAATGACTTTTATTTTAAATATTTTTTAAGTATTTACATTGTTTCTGTGGCAGAGGCAACACTCTTTTCTGAATGTTCTGCATCATTGCTGCTCAGTGTAGGCTTGTTGGTGAAGCCTGCCTTGACGGAGGTAATGCAGCACTCAGCTGGGAAAGTGAAGTGCCTTGGCTGGGCCTGGGCCTGTGAGCCTGGCCCTCGAGGCCATGCCACTTCCCGCTCGGCCACGGGAGGGCGCCCGCGTGCTGTGGCCGCGTACAACTGTGGGTCCTGGGTGGCTTCCACCTTCCTGCCTGGGGTTACAGCCCGAAGCAAGCTTTGTGAGGCATAGGAGCACGGGTAGGAAGAAGCCCTTGACCCATCGCTGCCAAGGAGTAAAAGCAAACATTTAATGGAAATTTCATATTTCAAATTAGCCTTGTTTTTTAAGAATGATTATAATAGGATGTTTTAAATTTTGAATAACTGTTATTACAAGTGTTTGGGAGGGTCACCAGAGGGGCTTCAGGATTCTGTGTTCTGGATCTCTTCCCCTGATGCCCTTTGTCACACCAGTTGCCACCATGCTGGTTCAGCTCCTTTTTATCCCATTTGCTCTCTTGCTAGTCTTTCTAAAGCACAGCCCTGATCATATTACTTTCTGAATGAAAGTAATTCTCATTCAGCACCCATTGCCTGACAGATCACATCCATTCAAGGGCCTGCATGCCATGGTGCTAGTGGCCTCATCAACCCCAGCTTCCACTGCCCCGGTTAGGCCGAGTGTGTGGTAAGCACATCCCAGTCCCACTGCCTCCAAGCCTGAGCAGGCTCGCCAGCTGTCCCAAGTGTGTTTTCCTGTCTGTCGTAGGACCTACCTCCTGGTCCTGTGAGAATCAGGCCGGACAGTGCAAATAAAGCCCTGGTGCTGGGCTTCCAGGCACCTGCTCCGTGAGTGCCAGCAGCTGTCACAGTGACGATGCTGTCCCCCAGTTCTAGTCAATCTGTGCACTTCCTCGTGCCCCTAAACTCATCCTGTGCTCACCTGTGTCCTTGCCTTTGGTTACTGTATTCCCTCTCCCAAAATGAAACTAAAACTCTCCTCCCCTCCCCTCACCTCCATTGTATTTTGTTGAAAGCCCATGGGCTCTTCCTAGTGCCCTTTCCAGATGTCCCCTCCTCCAGGAAGCCACTTCCTTGTTGTCCTGCTCTCCTGTGACCCTCTAGTGTACTGCTCATAACTTTTCCTGTGCTACTGCTGTTTCCTTTCAACCCCACCTTAGTTCTGAGAGCTTCTGCTCATTTTTATAACCCACTCAAGGGTCTCACAGCATTTTATACACAGGAAGCTTCTAACAGCTTTTGATGGATGTGAACAGGTTGGTGACCGGGAGCACTGTATGCCTAGGGGAACCCATGGCCCGCCCTCAGCGCTGGATGGATTTGCCGTAGGATTAGATGTATCTACATTGGGTGTTTGTAACGCACAAGTGTTAGGTGTGTGTGCGCACAGTCTTCATGGAGACTTCCAGATACACACACGTGAAAGTGCAGATAACGGTTTGTGGCAATAATGATTAAATGCCAAGACATGGGAAGAGAATAGGTGCTCTGTTTTTGGAGCTCACACTTTGTGATGACCCCACGCACATAGCTGCCAAGCGGGGGCACTGCGATCGCAGGAGACATCTGCACTTGAACATTTCACGTTTCTGTGTATTTCAGTGATAAGATAATGACATCTAAGAATTGCCTTTAAACTAAAATTGGAAGTTCAGATTAGAAAAATGGAGAGAAGGAAAAGAATTAAGATGAGTGAGGGTAGGTGACAGAGAGTGACCTATCCCCACGCTTGGCTGTATAGTCAGCATCTGGCGCCCTCTGATACGTGTCTCCACCCAAGCCATGTGCAGGGAAAGTGGGCACTGAATCACCTAATCCTGAGTAGCACTGAACAGTACAGGTTATAGTGAGTGAATTAAAAAGGGAGATTGTGGTAGCAGAAAAAAGAAATTGTGGGCAACCAGAGGAGGAGGCTGGTCTGTTAACACCCCTCCTTCCTGAGCTGTTGTGTGTGGTTTATGATCTGGGGGTCTGGGAGATGGGATGGGGTAGGTGTATATTCTTCTGAAGGAACAGGTTACTAAACGTGCATTTGCAGGGAAAATAGGTCAGTTTACTAGATGTGCTCTATTGAAGATGTTGGTTGTTGCACTAGCTAGAGTAGAACAGGTTGATTTTCCTGCCCAATTAAAAATAAACCTGCTACTGTGCATTTCAGTCGCAATGTATCTGCCGAGCAAAAGGATGAAAACAAAGAAGCAAAACCTCGTTCCCTGCGCTTTACCTGGAGCATGAAAACCACTAGTTCCATGGATCCCAATGACATGATGCGGGAAATTCGCAAAGTCCTGGATGCCAATAACTGTGACTACGAACAGAGAGAGCGTTTCTTACTCTTCTGTGTCCATGGCGACGGGCATGCAGAAAACCTGGTGCAATGGGAGATGGAGGTGTGCAAACTCCCAAGACTGTCTCTGAACGGGGTCCGGTTTAAACGGATATCAGGGACATCCATAGCTTTCAAAAATATTGCTTCCAAAATTGCCAACGAGCTAAAGCTGTAACCCAGTAATTATGGTGTAAATTAAGTAGCAATTTAAAGTGTTTTCCTGAACACCAGTGGAAATGTATAGAATAATATTTAGGCAATAACGTCTGCATCTTCTAAATCATGATATTAAAGTATGAGAATGAGCGCACACCTGGGAGCGAAAGCTGGCTTTTTTTATATAAATGCACTACATTAAAGCTGTGTGACGCGTGTGCCCTCTGTCTTCTATCCCCTGCCCGGAAAGTCACCGTGTGGCCCCGTCTCAGCGAGCTGCCTCCTGTCTGTGCAAGGTGGGCAGTGTGCGTGTGACACGGTGTTTGTGGGGGCCGCACCCTTACACTGGTAGCCAGAGTTACTAGTACCTCTGTGGGAGATCATTTGGTGCTAAAACATTAAAATTGCCAAGGGGGGAAATACTGAATTACTACTAAGAATTACTTAGTTGATAATACAGGTTTACAGTTCATGCCTGTGGTTTTGTGTTTGTCGTTTGTTGTTTTGTGTTTTGTTTTTGTTTGTTTGTTTTTTTAGTGCAAAAGGTTTAAATTTATAGTTGTGAACATTGCCTCTGTGTGTTTTTCTAAGTAGATGCACAAAATAATTAAAAATTCACTTTTTCTCAGTAAAATCTTGCATTGTCTCCTAATACTGTATTTAAGACTCAGATGAAGGCAGTCACTAAAACTGTGTTTCTCCTCTATCACTAAGTTGAACAAAAGCAAATGGGAAGTGTATGAAGGGCTGTGGCCGCTTTGTCCTTAGCACAGATCTCAACATTTTGTAATTGCTAGCATCTTTTTCCCCCAAAGGCAATAAAATGAGAAGACGACCCTCCTATTGACTTGAGAAGGCAGGGAATCAGGAATGGCTGGCAGCTGAAGCCTCTGGAACTCTGGCGTGCCCCCTGTGTGGAGAAACACCAGGTCTTGACGGTTCTGGGTTTGTTCTCCATCAAGTATGTAATTTTCCCCTCTTGTGTTTTTGTGATTCAGTACATGAATCAAATCTACAGCTTTTCCCTGAAAGGTTATGACTTCATCAAATGGTTTGATGCTCTAATCGCATGGGGAGATGGTCACAGTGATGGGTATGCTGTTTTGGGTAATGGGGTTTTTTTGTTGTCCAAAGTGTAGCAGTCTGGACAGACCGTCGTCATTCATTCAACAGGGATCCCTGCTGGCTTTAACAGGATGGCAGTCGGTAAACTGATAAGTAAGGAACTTGTCTAGTATGGAAGAAGACAGTCAGTGCCACAAAAAACATCACCGAGTGGGGTAAGCGGTGCCGGGGACTCGGGCACTGACAGATTGCCATGTTACATAGGGCGACTGGTGGGGTGGGGATTCTGGAGCCAAGAGCTGGCTGTGAGGGAGGCTGCCATACAGACTTCGAAAGGGCGGCATCTGCAGAGGCCCAGGGCCTGCCTGTGGGCCTGGGGCAGCAGGGGGTGAGGAGAGGCTGTCACAGGGCCTTGTTGGCCATTACAAAGGCTTGCCCTTTACTCTGGGAGACATGGCGGTGAGGGTGAGGTTAGGGGGCAGGATTTGAACAAAAACGTGACATGTTCTGTTAGGTTTTCAGATGATTGCTCTGGCAGCCGTGTTAAGAATTGATTATAGAGGAGCCCGGAGAAGTTGAGAAAGTTGTTTGGAGGTTGTTGGCAGTAGCATAGGCAAGAGAGGATGCTGGCTTGGGACAAGGGTGGGGAAGGCACAGACCATGGCTCGATTCTGGACATGGTTTGAAAACAGGGTAGATTGCATTTGCACTTGAATTGGATGTGGGGTGAGCAGAAAAGAGAAGAGCCAGATGCAGCTTTACAAATTTTGGACACAGCAGCAGAACGGATGGAACTGTTGTCAGTTGAAATGGGGAAGGTTGCTGGTGGTGAAGTCTGGGGGTGGAGGGGATTGGGTTTGGGCCTGCTGAGTTCAAGGTGCCTTTAGACACCAAACAGGCAGTCAGATGGATAAGCCAGGAGGTGGGAGAGGCCAAGACTGGAGGGAGATGGGCAGGGCGGGGGGAACACAGGCTGCATTGGGGCTCCTGAGGCCATGGCAGAAACGGAGCATGGCAGGAGCAGCTTGTCAAATGCGGACAGGCCATTTGCCCTTCGACCTGAGAGTGAAGAATATCATTTTCGCCTCACAGTATGGTTCAAAGCTACTGTATTAAAGCAATAACTCCCCTGCCTGCCCACCCCCCTTTCACTGGAGACACTCACTTCCCTCTCCAGACTCACTTCCTTTCACCCAGAGTTCTGAAATGAACTCAGCGCACGAGCTGCTAGCAGAGATGGCACTTGCCCTGGTCTTTTGTGTGGTGCGAGCTGTTTTTACACCGTTAAAACGTCACAAAGCCAACCACACCAGGAGAAGCCAAATATCTTTCCATCTATGTGCACATGGGCCTCTTTCTCTTCTTTTGGCATCACTGCCACTGCCCTTCTGCTAGGCAGGGGCCTACAGGGAGCCAGAGGGGGGCTGACCTGCGATAAACTGTGTACTCCACAGGGAGATGCTTGGGAGCTGTGTGGGGAAATCCATGAACATGGGGCTTGGCTTGTTAAAATTCCTACCCCAGAAATTCACTCATGTCAGGTTCCTGTGTGCATAATTACCCTGCAGAAGTTTGCAGAGATGAATCAGAGGCCGGCCAAAGATTTGGCACATGCTGTTTCCTTCTTTTTATCTTTATGTCTGGGACACATTGTGAATTGTTTTGTATATTTATGCTCTAAAGGACAAGTTGAATAGTAGCAGTGAAGCTCCTTTAAGAGAAATTTGTTTACCACATAACCTGATGAAACAACCAAAGTTTTTAATAAGTTACTGGTGAAATGAGAAAGAGGTGTGTTTGCAAGACAGGTGTTCTGAGTTGTTTATATTAAAAGGCTACACTACTAATTGCTGTTGGTTTGACTTGAGTGGTGACACAGATCTTGCTACCTTAATCGAGGTAGAGACATGAAAGCTTCTCCATCACTGAGGGCCCCTGCCCTGCCTTTAAACCAACATTCTCAGAATGTGTTTTTATTCTGCCTACCGTAATGTTGGGAAAGGGGATATTCAGGAGTAATTGAAAATCATTTCGGGCACAAAGGCAGTGCCACGCGTCCCCTCACTCATCCCCCTGGAGTCCGTCTTAGGGTGTGGTGAGGCACCTGGCAATGTCAGGCCAGCTGCCTGTCCCATTTACTCAACAACAGGAACCTGTTCCAGTCCTGAAAATAATGTTGCCGTACTAGTTGGTGCCGACTTCCTTCCCAGCCCAGGCAGATCTGAGACACTAAACAACATTCCTGCACATGTTCTCAGAGTATCCTTTGCTTTCTAAAAGTGAGACCCATGCAAAAGCTGTTTCAGAAACATGAGGACTTGTGGAAGCACAAGTGTGATCATTTTCACAGCATATGTTTCTCCAAAAGCTTAGCAATGATGATGATTAAAAGAAAAATCCCAGAGCCTGTGCCTTATGAACAAGTTGCTGTTGCTATGGAAACAGTAACTTTGAATATCCTGTCCCGCGCAGTTCCTTTTCCGTGGGTGATCTTGCATCGTGATCTTCGGGATCCACAGTGCAGTTTGCCACTTCCGTGAGGGCAGCATCCTAGTCTCCTGGGATGTCTCAGACAAGAGCGGCCTCGAAAATGTGCAGGAGGACGTCTGGGATTGGGGTGCTCAGAACTTGTTTATGTTTTTGTTCCTTAATTGCTTGTTTGCCCTGGGAGCCCTTAGCTCAGGGATCCACCTTTCAATGGGGTGGGGTGGGGGGTGGAATGAATGAAGTGATGTATCTGCAGTGCACAGGTGAGGCCAGGTGTGACTCCTTCCCCTTGAGCAGCGCTCAGATGCCCTCAGTCGAGGAAGAGATGAAGTCCAAGTCACAACTATTTTTAAACAGTTCTTTGGTTTTTCAACTTTGAAAGACCAACACCCAGGCACAGTTGACCTTTCCTCAGGGGCAGTCCTTGCCAGGTGTTGTGAGAGCCTCCTGGCATGGCAGGCAGCCCACACAGTGAGCTTGGCTCAGCAGCGGTCACGGAGCTGAAGCTTTCAGGCCAGGCCTGTGGGGTTATGTAGTGTCCCAGGGGAGGCAGGGAAACCAGTATGATGAGAAAGCTGTCCCCAGAGAAGCAATCAAAAGTGATGGGTTGAGTTTGGGGAAGTAGAGAAATGGAGGGGATGGTATGCAAGTGCCCAAGATCTTCATGTCAGGGCCACACTCTGAGAGCGGAAAGGGTGGCCTAGAAAGCAGAACTTATATCCGGGTGGACTTTGCAAGGAGCCCTGGATGAACTCAATAAGAAAGCACTTACTTTGCTGGGAGGTGAAGCCCTGGCTACACACAAGGTGCTGAGCTCCCCACTAGAGTTACTGCAGCAGGCTCAGGGTGGCTATGGGGGCCAGCGGGGGGTGGGTTTCACTTCAAAACAGAGCCTCTTAGGATTTGTTTCATCCAGATGGCAGTGAAGTGGTGTTTCCAGTGAATTGCACGGCTAGCCTGGGGACTGAGAATGTAAACTCTGCACCAGGCAACCCAGTGTCCACACTCTGGCTTTGTGACCTTGGGAAACTCCTTAACCCTTCTAAGCTTTCCTTTCCTCCTCTATAAAATCAGGATAACAAAAATGCTACCTCACTCGGGATTATTCACTGCAAGAGTACGTGCGTAGCAGAGCGCGTGGGAGGAGAGATTGGCTAATACAGAAACTAAATGATGAGGAAAGCTAACCCTCTTTTCTTCCCCTCCTTGAGCTGTGTGTTCCTGGCTTTCTGGAGAGGGCACTGTTCAGCAGGCTGAGGCTTGGTAAGGAAGGTTTTTCTGTTTCTGAGGTAGAGTTCCAGGACCAACCTCCGCGCATCTCAGAACGTGCTCTCAGGAAAGCTTTCGTGCTTGTGCTGCCTCCCCTTCCTGGCCCAGGGCGTTGCAGGTGCTCCCTGGTGACGGGGAGAAGCCATGAGCCAGGTGTGAGAGCTGCCTGGGGCTCGTGTCGCCTCCTCAGAGAGGCAGCCCTGGGAGTTCCATTTAAACTGCAGCCAGCACCCCCGGGCCCCTTGCCCAGCGTCGGCCTTTTCTCCACCTGTGGCCCCTGTCATGCTGATAGTCCGGACAGATCACAGATCTGACTACTGCGTCTTCCCTTCCCTCCCCCCGACTAGAATGTAAGCCCCATGGGGCGGGGATCTTAGTCCTTTCTTTCCCTGTGTTGCAAACCTAGAATAGTGCCTGGTGCAACATACAATATAAGTATTTGTTTAAAAAAAAAAAAATTTGAAGCAGGCACGAGTTATCTAGAAAGGGCAAGGCAGCTTTAGTGGTTTGTGGTCAGCACTGTTCCTGAGGACCCCACAGTTGCCCCCAGCCCAGAAGACCCAGGAAGAGGACAGTCAGTGGGTGTGGGGGGACACATTTTGGTTTGTGGCACTTCCTCTTTGGCCTCCAGCAGCCCTCAGGGCCCTTGCTGTTGACAGAGGCAACGAGGCTCCAATGCTGGGACGTGGGGTGTGCTGC
>PVKY010005616.1:0-17140 GCA_004027775.1 Bradypus variegatus
TCAAACATGCACATATGGTGTTGAAGGTGTCATAATTCTAGACACATAGCATATGTCCTTGGAGCAGACAGGGCGCTAAATTAATTCTAAACGCCACTTGGAAGTTTCTTGCTGAAATGCTCCCTTGCTGTATAAATAGCTGTTGTGTTCTACATTTCCTGTGGGCAAGCTCTACCAAAGCCCAGACATCTGATGCCGGCTTTATTTTTGTAGCATTGAACATTCTTCAAAATAGCCCTATCTCCATAAAGGGAAATGGGAAGAAATGACGCCAAGCTGAGCCAAGGACCATTGGCTGGGTTTAACTCTGAGTTCTCCCATATTCCCAGGCTCCTGAGTGTGCTGTTCCAGGGTTTCCAGGGAGGGTCATCGCATTCTGGCTCTTTCCATCTCTTCTCCCGGGCAGGCTGTGTCCCAGCTGGGACCTGGAGTCTGGGCATTTTGCCCCAGGTCTGACCCTTCTTCCCTGCCTGGCTATGGGTTTGCTCCATTTATATCAAAACTGGAGGCAAAACCGAGGCCTCCTCTACAGATTTGGAGCACTCAGGTTTTGGAACTAGAATCCTGGACTGAGAGTGCCAAACTGAGATGGAAAACAGCTCCCCGTGAGTAGGAGGGAGAGCAGTGGGGGCCCCTGGGAATGAGAGGATCTGGGCAGGCCTGGTTGGAGCCCGGAGCCTCGGCCTCGGCCTCGCTGAGTGGACCCGGCTCTGTGGGTGCTCAGCCTGGCGAAGGAAAAGGCTCTGCTTCCTCTGAGCAGACGTCGCTTTCTGCACCAGCACAGAGCTCGGGACTGGAGGGCAGGCGGGAAGGCCAGCTCCCACCTGCCCGCCCAGCTGAGTGCCTTTGCACAGTGCACGACACGTACAACTGTCCAAGGCAGCTCTGGGGATGTGTTTCCCTTCCGTTTGC
Organism: Bradypus variegatus; assembly: GCA_004027775.1. Taxonomy (NCBI): domain Eukaryota; kingdom Metazoa; phylum Chordata; class Mammalia; order Pilosa; family Bradypodidae; genus Bradypus; species Bradypus variegatus. Next base: position 913 of record PVKY010005616.1, read on the forward strand.
CTGGAAAACATACTTTCTACTTGGCCTTTGCAAAAGACAATGTTTTCCCAAAGGTGGTGGCAAAGATGTCTCCCATTTCACATGACTGTCTTGCAACAACACTCCACTCAGGTGGCGGGGGGCCTGTGTCCTAGCCCCGTGAATCTGGGGACCGTGACTATGGTGTAAATGACACCATGTGACTTCCAGGGCCAGGTCATGCATGGTGGTCCAGCTTCCCCTCGGCTCTCCTGGGAAGCTCACTCTTGGAAACCAGCCAATGCTGGGGGAAGCCCACGCTACCCGTGGGGAGACCACATGTGTAGGTGTTCCAGCCGACAGCCGGCACCACCTGCTAGACATGTGGGTGGCGGTGCTTCCGGATGGTTCCAGCTCCAGCCACCGAGTTACCCCAGCCGAGGCTCCAGACATTTGGGACAGAGACAGGCTAACCCTGCTGTGCTTGGTCCAAATTCCTGGGTCACAGAATCCATGGTTCTTTTATGCCAGTAAGTTTGGATGATTTTCTTTTCTTTTTTTCCTTTCTTCCTCCCTCCTTCCCTTCCTCTCTCCCTCCCCCCACCTCTTCCTTTCTCTCTCTCTCTCTTTCTTTCACAGCAGCAGTAACCAGTACAGTCTTGGAAACTCAGCTTCCTTCTCCCTCCTCCAGGAAGCCCTCCAAGATGCTGAGGCTGGGTCAAACCATCCATCTTCTTTGGTCCCAGCTTGCCCTGGGTTACTCGATCACAACCCTTTTCATTCTGTGTTATCTCACTTAATCCCCACGTAACCAACTCTGTGGGCAGATCCAACCATCCCCTTTTACAGAGGAGGAAACAAAACTTAGGAGGCTAAGGGACACCCCAGGGTCCACCAACACTCCATGACAGTGCTCGCCTCCCAGCTGGGTGATCTGAGCCCAAAGCCTTTCTCCAGGCAGCCGTCTCCCGACGAGGGAGGGACCCTGTGAGCCTGGCCCAGGGGTGGCTGGAGAGGAGAACCACCAGCCCACCAGAAACCCGGGCCCCAGGGGGCAGCACAGGGGAGGCGGCTGATCAAGAGGTCAGGGCCAGGGTTACAGCAGAAGGTCACTGGGTGCATAGGTCAAATTATTAGTGCAGTTTCAGGCCCGCACATCTGCTCCCTCATCCGCCAGCACTGGGCCTGAGCCTTTTACTGGGGGGCTGACATCAAACATAAAATCTGCCGTTTCAACCATTTATAAATGCACAATTCAGTGACAATAACAACACGTGCTGCTGTCACCACCATCTGTTACACAAACTTCTCCCTCACCCCGAACAGAATGTCTGGCTCCACCAAGCAATAACTCCCCAGCCCCCTCTCCCCTCCCCTGGTAACCTCCAGTCTACTTTCTGGGTCTATGAATTTGCTTATCTAGACATTTCAGATAAACAGAATCAGAAAATATCTGTCCTTTTGTATCTGGCTCATTTCGTTCAGCATGTTTTCCAGATTCTTCCACGTAGTGGTGTAGGTCACAGCTTCACTGCTTTTTATGGCTAAATAGCATCCAGGACCCCCTACTCTTGAGCTGGGTGCCCAAGGATGCTTGGGGAAACCTGGGGTCCACTCGGGGTCTCAACTCTTCTCCCACCACAGGCCCCCAGCATCTGACAAGGCTCATGGACTCATCCTCTGGAAAACATTGAAATGCATGAAATAAAATACACCCGCTCGGCCGGTGCCAGGGTCAGGGACCTTCTTGAGGGTGCAGGTGGTTGGGGGCACCTGACACAGGTGAAGCCGTGGCCGCTCCTGAATGCCGGATCCCCTCCGCCTGGCGAGATGCCCCCACCGCTGCCAAGGAGGCAAAGGAGGAACTGACATGGAGGGGCGAGGAGCCCTGCAAGGCCGCTGTCCAGCCCTGCAGCCTGCAGCTGAAGCATGGCCCCAGCGCAGGGCAGATGGCTGGAATGTTCTGGCCTCTTGAGGCAGCTGGCTCCAGGCTGAGTCTGAAGCGGGGTAGGGGGTGCCGGGTAGGGGAGAATGGGGAGGGGGCTGCAGCTGCCCTTTGCACAGGTACGGGGAGGCCGGTCCTCTCTGTTTTCAGGAGCTTCCGGGTCCCAGGCCGAGACCCTGTGGGGGCCACCAAGGCCCGAGCTGCTGCCAGGAAAGGCTGGTATCAACGAAGACGGGCTCAGCCCAGTGAGGCGGGAGGCACAGGCCTGCCCGTTGCCCAGGCAAGGAAACCTCTCTCCCCTTAACTCTCCCTCTTTGTTTACTGACCATGAGCATCAGTAGTGGGGCTTGCGTTTTTTGAAAAGTCTCACAATACAGAAAGACACTGCAAAGAAGTAATTTCAAACAACGCATAACAGAGAATAAAATGTTAAAGTTCTGCCGTTGGGGCTGAATTGCATACTCCCCCATCCCCAACCCCCCAGTACAGTGAAGTCCCAATTCCTAGTCCCCCCAAATCTGACTTTATTTGGAAATAGTGTTGTCACGGATGCAATAGGCAAGTAAAATGAGTAGGACGGAGCCTTAATCCAAAGCGACTGGGGCCTTAAAGGAGGACGAGGTTTGGTAACAGACAGAGGGCAGCATGTGAAGACGGAGGCAGACGTTGGGTTTGGCCTCAACTCAAGGAACCCGTGGGGAGCTGGGCACCCAGGAACCAGGAGGGGCATGGAACAGTCTTCCTACAGATGTCAGAGGCAGTGCGACCGCAGACACTTTGCTTCTGGCTGTCTGTCCTCCAGAACCATGAGATAAATAAGTTTCTGTTGTTTTGAGCCTCCCTGTTTGTGGGGCTTTTGGGGGGCATCCCTGGGGAACAGCCCCCTTCTTTCTCATCTCCCCACTTTCCCTCCACAGACCCAGCCACGGTTAATCCTATAGTCTACACCTTGATGATCTTTTTCCTATGAAATTGTGTGTATAGACACACACGTATATATGCATCCATTCAGATGAGGAGTCCACATAAATGCAGTTATGCTATTTGCAGTACTTTGTGACTTGAATTTTTCACTGAACTTTTATTTATTGTCTTGGATGTTTTTCCAGGTTAGCACATAGAGCAACCAAGCTCACCCTGTATAGTTTTCCGTAGTCTGACTATATCACGATTTATTCAACCAAGTCCATTCTGGAAGCAAATTGGACTGTTTACAGTTTTTCGCTCTTACCATGGTTCCAAATACACATCTTTCCACTGACTCCTTTTTGTGTGTGTGCAAGAGCCTCTACAAAGCCGGTTGAATTGGGATTGCTAGGCTGAAGAGTATGTGCATTTATATTTTTATAGATACTGTCAAACTGCTTTCCCCAAATGCTGTACAAATTAATGCTTCCACCAATTGTGCCCTGGAGTTCCTACTAACCACCACCCTCACCAACATCACAGGTTGTCAATCTTTTTACTCTTCTCCAATCTGATGGGTGCCAATTATTTCACTGTTATTGCAATTCTCTAAGTGCTTTGGCTGAGCCTATTTTCAAAGGTGTATTGGCCAAGCACATTTCATCTATAAACTGCCCATTCCCTGGTGTAAATTCAGATGCTTTGGGGAGCAAAAAACAGAAAGCCTTACTCAACTGGCTTAGAATGTAAAGAGCTTATCATCTTACATTAAAAGAAGTGCAGATCACCTATGCTGCCACTACTTCAGCACTTAGGAAAGGGCATACAAGAGAATGAACTACAAAATACTGTTGTGTCTTTCCAAATACTGTATCTCATAAACTAATAAACAATGTATTGCTTATTCATATAATAAAAAAAAGAAGTGCAGTTGGCAAAAGATGCACTTTGTATGAATGAATGTACATGAAATGTCTAGAAAAAGCAAAATCCTAGAGACGGAAGGCAGTTCAGAGGCCGCCAGGGCTGCAGGATGGGGAATGGAGCTTTTGCTCAATAGAGACAAAGTTTCCGCTGAAAAAATTGTGGTAATGGTAGATGGTGATGGCAGCACAACACAGCGACTGCAATTAATGCCACTGAAGTGTACATGTAAAAATGGTTAAATGAGATACTTTGTGTTATATTTACATCACCACATTTTTAAAAATTGAAAGAAATGCAGGTAACAACCAGCTTGAGGTCAGTGAACTCGGCAGCCCAGAGCTTTTCCTGCTGTGCCTTGTTCTGAGATGTTCTGTCCGAAGCCAGTGTCCCCCAGGGGCTTCAGGTCACGTGGCCTCACAGCAGCACAGGGCGGCAGGAAAGGGGCCCTTCCCCTTCCGTGGGAAAACCTTCCCTCTCCCCTTCTCTGGCAGGTTCCTGGGCCTGCCGTAACAGAGAAACACAAACTGGCTGTTGCTTCCCTCCAAACTTTGCTTTCTCGGCCCTCCCGTGGCTGTTTTCTCCCTGTTCTTCTCTGTCTCTTCTCTCCTTCCAAGGACCCCAGCCCTACTGGATTAGGGATGTGCCCTCCCCCCAGAATTACCTTGATTTAATTTAATTAATTCTATCTGCAACAACGCTGTTTCCCAAAGGTTCACTTTCTGAGTTACTGGGGGTTAGGACACACTTCAACCCCAAACACTCCACTTCCCTTCTCCCTCCTCCCCACCCTGCCCAGCAGACAGGCCGACAGCGTCACCTGCCCATAGCCCACCCCACCTGTGAGCCACAGGTGAAGGGTCCAGGCCGCCACGATGGCAGCTATTAACCCAAAATCCTCCCTGCCCTGGGACCGGGCCCTCTCCCCTGAAGGTCTGTGCACCCGAGGCGGGGTTGGGGGTAAACCAGGTCCCCCTAGGAAGGGGGAAGAAGGGAAGGCTTTTGAGGTGGGCAACCACATTTGCTGCAAGTGCAGTCACCGTTATTTGCTCGTAGTCTTTCACGGCAAAAGGATGCGTCTAAGTAGAGAGCAAGGTCATGAGTAGACATTTGCACACTGATGTTTATTCACAACTGCATGGATGGAGGTGGCCGAGTGTCCATTGCCTGATGAGCGGAAGGGTGCACTGGTGTGTACACACAATGGAATATTGTACAGCTGCCGGAAGGAATGGAGTCATGAGGCATGCAACAACGTCGAGGGACCTTGAGGACATTATGTTGAGTGAAATAAACCAGACACAAAAGGACAAATGTTGTATGGTCTTACTAATGCGAACTAACTATAATGGGCAATCTCTGGGAGTTAAATTCTAGAAAACAAGTTATCAGGAGATAGAAAGCGGGCAGAGATTGGACAATCGATGCTCAAGGAGTACAGAATGTTCAATAAGGTCGATTGTAAAGGTTCAGAAATGGGGAGCACAACACTGTGTGATGGTTGCATAATACTGTAAGTGTAATTATCAAAGTGGAGTGTGAGTGTGGTTGAAAGAGGAAGGCTTGGGTCATGTATGTCACCAGATTAAAAGCTAAAGGATAAAAAACTGGGACAGTGTAACTTAGCAAAACCCAGAGTAGGCAACGATGGTGGTTAATTGTACAAATATAAAAAAGTGATAACATGAGCTAGAAAAAATGCGTTGCTGTTACGAGGTGTTGATAATAGGGTAGCGTATGGGGAAAATACAATTAATGCAAACCAAGGTCTGTAGTTAACAGTAACATTGTAGTATTTTTTCAATAATAGTAGCAAAGGCACAATACCAAAGCTAAATGTCAATAATAGGGGGACGTAAGGGGTATGGGATATTTTTTAGGAAGAAATGAGAATGTTCTCATATTGGCAGGGGTGGTGAATGCATAACTACATGATTATACCAAGAGCCTTTGATTGTACATATAGGACGGATTATAGAGTGTGTGTATAAAACTGTTCAAAAAGGATGGGGGGGGTTAAGAGGTATGCGATGTTTTGGGTTCTCTTTTTAATTTTTATTTCTTCTTCTGGAATAATGAAAATGTTCTAAAGTTGATCATGGTTGATGAATGCACAACTCTGAGATGATACTGTGAGCCATTGGTTGTATTCTTCAGATGGATTGTATGGTGTGTGAATATATCTCAACAGAACTGCATTTTTTAAAAAAAACGTACCAGGTTGGGGAGAAAGTGCTTTGCCTGCACCCCACCACCTGTCCTTCCATTTGGGGGACCCGCAGATCCCGGAAGTTGTAGGCAGAACTGTGGGGGGTGGGGGGTGGGGCTGTACATGCCGCCATGTGCATTTTTCTGCACAAAGAACCCGCAGCTTTCGTCAGCCTCCCAAAGCATCCCCCGAGAGGCAGGGAAGGCTGGTTCCAGGCTAATGTCCCTCTCCGAGATGGGTGACGGGGCAGGATGTGTCACCTCGATCTAGAGACCACAGAGCTGCGGCTGGAAGCAAGGAGTACATGAAACGGGGTCCTGAAAGCCTGGCCCAGGCACCCACCTCAAGTCTGTCCCCCCACCTGCCTCCAGGAAAGGCGCCTGCTCTTTGCAAAGTCTGAGTCCCAGCCTGGGGATTCTCTCTGTGTCTTTGGTTTTTCTCCCTCCTTCCCGGCACACCCCACCCTCTCGCCAACATCGCTGCCACCCACGCTTCCAGGAAGTGGGGAGAAGGGAGTGGTGAAACCCTCATCAATTGTACAATCTTTGAGTAGCAACAGTGAATGTTTGGGGAGAAAGAGGCGACAACAATGAGCTCATTCGGGTCTGGGATTTCAAAAGCTCCTGGAGTGTCTGTCCCCCGCTGACCCTCCACTGGGTCATAAATAATCCAAGTTGCTTAATGCAACCACCCAAAGCAAACATCTGGGGGAAGATCTGACAGGCTCTGGCCCCACACCCAGGGAGGACATTGACAAGACACGTATTTCCCCTTGGGCCACATCCCAGCTCAACACAGCCGCCCCCAAGCGGCTCCCCTCAGCTTCTGGCCCACAAAGGCCAGGGGAGCCCCTGCTGCACCCCGGCCCACCACCCTCACCCCCAACGCCAACTCCAGAGCACCGTCGGGGCCCCTCGTCCTTCTGCCTCGACTTCTTTCCGTCTCCACCTGGTTAATGTTAAGTTTCAAAACTTCCTGGTGACAAGCTAGGTCCTGTCTATGGCAAAGCATGCTCTGAAATTGTCAAGTGTCACAGTTAGTAAGCTAAACACTTACTTATCTCAGATTGGTGACTGGTTTTTCATTCAAATTGGAAGATCAAGCCCTGGTGGCAGAGACGGTGCATTGCCCAGGTTTCAGCCAAGCCCCTTCCCCCTAAGGGGGGCTTTGGGTGGCTGGTTCTGGCCAATGGGTGGTGGGCAGGGTATGGGGTCCCCTTCTGGGCAGACAGATTTGAGAGCTGGCGCAGGATGGCTCTGCTCTCCTGTCCCCTGCCACGGCAATTGTGGAGGCCATGGGTAGAGATGGCAGAGCCATGTCAGAGAGCAGCCCGGGCCCCCAATCACTGAATGGAAGAAACTGCCAGGAGGGCTGTGCAACTCGCACTGGACCCTGTGGGGAAGGGACAGACCTCACCATGGGAAGCCACAGGGTTTGGGGGTGCAAACGGAGGAGGGGGTGATGAGTCAGCCACAGCAGTTGGGGAAGGCTTCTTGGAGGAAGGGGCAGTGGAGATGGATCTTAACGGAGCCACCTAGGCGTTCCCTGTGCAGGGACGATGGACACATGTTCTGGGCAGGGGAAGAGCGGATGTAAGGTGTGTTCAGGCTCCTGCACGTTGCTCTGTGGGGCTGTGTATTAGTTTTCTGGAGCTTCCTGGAGCTGACCTTCTCAAAGACTGGAGGCCAGAAGTTCAGAATCCAGCTGTCAGTGGGCCATGCTCCCCTCAGAGGCTCCAGGGACACTCCTTCCTGCCAGAATCTCTGTCCCATCTCCACTCTCTGTGTCCAAGTTTCCCTCTTCTCGCAAGGACACTGGCCATCTTGGCTGAAGGGCCTCCTGCTCCAGTGTGTCCTCGTTGTAACTGATCACATCTGCAAAGACCCTATTTCCAAATAAGGTCACATTCTCGGTTCAGGGGATGGAACTTGAACATGACTTTTTGGGGGACACGATTTCACCCCCAGGGTCATCGGGGTCAGAGATATGGCTGCCAAGGCAGGTGGGCTGAGAGCAGCGACAGGGGATCTAGGCTTCACCCTGCAGTTTCCTGGGAGTCACAGACAGTCGATGGATGAGACTGGTGGTTGCAGTTTGTCCTTCTGCTGTCCTTTCCTTCCTCCCCTGGCTCCTCCCATGCAGTTTTCAGTGTTTGTAGCTCTTCTTCTATTCCAAGGCACGGATGCTAAATACTCTCCTTCCCGGACCCACTGCAGACATCATCAATCAATCAACACTCTTCGCAGAGTCCAGATTCGGCCTCAGAAGCCCTCTGAACACAGTGCTTCAGACGCTACCACCAAAGGTCCACGTCAGCATGGATAGCAAAGTATCCACCATTTCTGTTCTAAGAGGTTAAGGAATTGGTGCCCCTCTTCTAAAAGTATTTCATTTTTATTAAAAAAATAAAAGTCCCTACAGGGGGCAGGCAAATTTTAATCCAAAGATTAGCTGATGGTGGAGTTTTAGTCAGCAGAATGATGCCCTCAGATTGGACATACCTCACCCACTTGTAAGCTTGTCTGTGTGGGGAGCCGAGGAAGCTCTGTTTATTTTCTCACTTCCCTGCCTCCATTGTCACCCAAAATGTTTCTCCCGTGGACTTCCTGGGCTGCAGGCAGAGAAGGGCCGCCATGGCGAGCCCCTCCCACACCGTTCCCCGGTGTCCCCACATGCCCATGATCGGTGGGTGGGGTAAATGTCTACTGGTCACCTCCAAATTGCAGTTTTTATCTAACACCCTCGGGGAAGCCAAGTGGAAACTAAATTCACCCCATATATTCCTGAAACTCGCCGATGACCAAGAAATCAAAGCTGTATGACAGCCCTGCCTAGCAAGATGTGTTTTTCCAAAAATGATATAAATCCCGATCTGCGCAGCCCCTCGCTCGCTCAGCAACTCACACACTCATTCATTTGTTCTTCTGTGCTGGCCTGGCTGCTTTCATTGCTCAGCTCTTACTCCCAGGCCCAACATTCAGAAAGCTCCCGGTAAATATTTCTGAATGACTGAAGATGTGATTCTCGCCCCTCGTGATCGTATAGTGCAGGAGGCAGGCAAGGAGCTGCTATCTCTGCATATCCTGTCCGTCGTGCCTCTCTGGAGAACCCCGACGAGCCCCTCCGGAGACACCCACTCTCGTCAGTTTGTCCCGCCCACACCCCCAGGCCTGCCTTTTCTTGCTGTGTTGTGTGCGGTAAAATGGCTAAAACTCCCCAGAAAGCAGCCAGCTGGAGACCCAAGGACTCCCTACTCTCGACAGTCTCTTTCTCCGGGCTGCCAGGAGGGGTACCCAGACCCCCAGCCAAAGGTGCAGGCTGTAATCCAATCAGAGGCTCCTGGGCCCAGGGGTCCCGCTGCTGGGGTGCTCTCGCCTCACCCCCTCTTGCTGCTGTGGTCAGGTCAGAGGCCCAGAGTGAGCCGGGTAGGGAGCAAGTCAGGGAAATGCTAACTCGCAGAGGCCAGGCTGGGAATGGGGCTGGGAGGAAGCGCGGGAGCCCGGGAGCCTCAGCGTGGAGACACAGTGGTGGGGGGCACGGGGAGCCCCCGAGGCTGTATTTCTTGGACCACAAGCCACGAGATGCTTCCCTCCTTTGTGCTGAGAGCAGGACATTGGATCTTCCCATCCATGGACATGGATCCCCTTCAACTTTCCTTTCTCAGCAGGCAGCCCCCCGGTGACATATAATGCAAGGACTGTGTGGGTTGTATGTTCCCCCCGCCACTGGTCCCTGCCGATACCAGCCTGGCAGAAGTGAGTACCGATCCACACTCCGTCATTGTAGATGGGTGGGATGGAAGTTCCCCTCCTTCGGCCCCACCGACAACATCCTGGTGAAAGTGGGGTTCGCCTTGTACCATCTGGTTGGCCCTGAGCCCCCCTCCCAGGCCCTGCTGACACCAGGGAGGGTGGGGTGGAGGGTTGACTCCCGCCGCTTTGTTGCTGCATGTGGGGGCAGAAGCTCAGCTCCCCCTGGGCCCCACAGACACCCTGTGGGGTTGGGAGGAGGCCCTTCCTTGCCGGCTTGTTGTGTCGTCTCCCGGGTGTTTTGGTCGTGGAGGACATGGGCTTTCCCACCTTGTCCGACCTGGAAGTCCTGGGCTGACCCTTTTCTCCCTTCTCTGTCTGTTTCTTTACCTATAAAATGGGGATGACAATACCTACTCCGCCTACTTTACAGAACTGTTTTGAGAATTAACAAAGATATGATGTATGTATGTAAAATTACACTGAAAAAATGCTGTGCTAACAGAGATGACTGTTGTGACGACTTGTTTCTGAGACGAGGGTCTGGTGAGAGGTAGCTTGGGGGGAGCCAGGTGTTGGGAGAGCCCCCCACCCCGATCCTCCTGGGTTTAGGTTTGTGGAAACAGATGGGACAGCCGAGGTCAGCCGTCTGGTGCCTGCTTCCCTGCTTCTCTTTGGGTCTGTGGTGACCCTTCTCTTGACGAGCAATAACCCTGGAAAAAGCTGGAGGAAAAATGAAGATTAGGGTCATGGCAAAGAGAGAGCAGTAAAGTAGCTTTAAAGAGCCTCATAAACCAGGGTAACTGAATGTATTAAGGCTTATGGCTGGGGCAAGGCGGGTGTCTGAGTTCCAAGAGAATGAGCACAACAGGGGGACAACACCAGACCAGGGAGGGAGGAACGAGTCACAAAGGAGATCCAGCGCTGACAGGGACAGTGTCTGAGAATGGTCAGTCATGGGCCTTCCTTACAGTCAGACTGACCCCAGCCTTACCGTTGGGACGGTGAGGGTCCCTGTGTTGTGGCCTCCACTTCCAGGCAGGCGAAGGACTCTGGAATCAGCCGTGTAGCTCCCTAATTCCCCTGAGCCCAGCTTCTCCTTCTGCAAGTTGAAACTGGTGAAGGTGTCAACTCTACAAGGTGGCTTGAGGATCAAGGGTGACAGCGAGTGTGGCTCATCCAACCTACCCCCAGCAGGTGACTGATAGGTAGCAGGTCCCCTCCTGACTCCGGGATGGGAGTTGCTGACCTCAGTCTAACTGGGCTTTAGCTGTTGGAGGCACCTTTTCAGGTCCCCACACTCTCTGCCACCGTTTCCTCCACTGTTGGCCCCGAGTTAGGCAGGGCAAGCCAAGGCGACTTGGCTCTAATTCCCTCTCTAAAATACTCTCCACGGCAGCCTCCTGGCTCCCTTTCTCCCTCCATTCAGTGAGCGTCCAGGTGGACTCGCGGTGCACGGCTGGTGGCCTGTCCTTGGGGCGTCCCCAGGCTGGGGGTCTGGGGCCAACCACGAGGCAAGTTCCATCTCCCAGCCCACCGCTCTTGTCCAGGCCAAGCTGGGTTTAAATGACGCTCAAGGCACCTCACTAAACTCTAAGGTCGGAAGATGGGGTTGTGTCTGCTCTGGGCGTGGCAGGGTCCCCAGGCTGTATAGCTGCTGGAGCCGGTCCTATCCAGGGGACAGCCGATAGTCACCTTTTCAGTAACATTGTGAACTGGCTGTTTAAGCACAGCCATTGTTAAAAATTAGATCATGGAATCTTATAATTCAATGAATTATGATGAAAACAGAGATAATAAACACTCAAAACTCACCACGGTCTAATTATTTCAGTCTTGCCTCTGCTCTTGTGAGGATTTACGTCGACCGTGTTGGAACGGTGGAGACGCTGTGCAACGGTGGGCACGTCACTTCCCAGGACTGCAGACGGTGACTTCATGTTGGGAGCTGGGACTGGTCCCGGTGGGAGTATGATTTATTAATTTGTCAATTACCTGGATTTTGAAACATGACAGAGAAAATGTTAACAATCTAGATGAGGCTTAAAAGTGTACAATTGTAAATGGCACAAAAAAATAAGAAAACATTCTTCTGGTATTTGATAACTATCATCGGATTCAGCAAAGAAGCCACTTGGGTTATTGACGAAGGAGCAGGATCTGATCTGATCTTCCTTATTTATTTCTCTTCTGTCTTACTTGCTAACGTAAGTGACAATGGTAAGCACCATGTCTCGAGCTGGTTGTTAAGCGTTTGCCTGCACACCACCGCTCCGGGTCTAGAAGAGTGCCTCCCTCAGAGGACGTGCTCCATTGGTACTTTTTGGACAACTAAAATCAGTGAGAAGCTGCTGCAAAGGGCATGTGGGGCCTCCTCACCCAGTTTTGCCCTGGCGGCGGCGGCCTTGCCTGCCTTCTCGCCCTTGCCCTTTGCCCCTTCTGCCCTGGTCTGCTGAGCTCTATCCCAGCGCTTCTCAAGCTCTTGTGTGCACACCCACGGATCTGGTTAAAATGCAGATCACCAGGTCTGGGACCAAGCTCCTGGATCCCAGCAGGCCCCGTGGACCACATTCTGAGTAGCAAAGCTCTAGCCACACCGGCATCCTTCTAACGTGCCAAGGCCAGGCCACCATGTGACTTTTGAACTGGCTCAGCCCTTTCCCTGGTCCCCTTGACCTTCACGTGACCTCCACACATTGTTCAGGTCTCTGCTCAAATGTCACCCCTACAAAGAAAGCCTTTTCCCAGATTGCTCACGCTAGCTCTCTACCCCATCTCAGTTCTCTGCACAACCTCACCGGGTACTTTCTAGTTCATTGGTTGTCTGGCTGCCCTGTCCTCTCTGGTGACTTTACAATAGCAGGTGCTCAGTAAACGTCTGGTGGCTGATGGGGGTGGATTTTACTGACTTTACCGACACTAAGGACAATGAGAGTGGACGGGGAGGTGGGAGAGATGCTGGGAAGGTGGGGTGGAATGGGGGGTATTTGCAATTCAACTATATGTAAATAGCAGCTGTGTTAAAAGTAGACAAAAATCCTTTTGGTTCCTCTGTGGTTGTGCCCCAAGACCAAGAGTATAAGCTTCCCCCAGGGCAGGCTCCCCTGGGTGTCTGGGGTGGTGGGTTAAACCGTAATGGAACCACTGAGGCTCTGAGCAAGGGCTTGCAGGGAGCCAGCTCCAGTAATGGTTTCCCTAGAGTTTTGCACAAACACAGATCACGGGGCTGGGGTCGTGCTGCACCCAGGGGCTCTTTCTGGCTGGGCCTTGGGTGGGCAACATGGTTCTCCTTGTTCAATTGTGTTTTCCCTCCAGATCTAAGTTGGGCTGTGTGGTTTGTCTTGCCTTGTACCCCTGACTCGGCCTTTGATGATTTTTCTCCTTATGGCACCAATGTTTTGCTGACTATCAGCAGACAGCAGACGTGACTTACCCCCACGATGTGCCAGGTACATGTTTTGTCTCGTTCAATCCTCCCACACTCCTAGGGCACAGGGCACAGATTATTCCATTCTAAGGATGAAGAACTACAAGCGCAGAGAGGGGCAATCATTTGCCCAAGGTTAAGTAGTCAACGGGGTGAGTCACTGCCCCTCAGGCCACCAACCCTAGCCCCCAGAGCAAGGCTGACAAGCTGCTTCTTAAAGGGCCAGACAATAAGCATTTCAGGCTTCTGGGGCCCCACCGGCTCTGTGCACTGCTCTGCAGCTATAGCCCCGTCCTGGGGCTGCTGCAATAAGGCAGCACACACCGGGTCGCTTAAAACCTGCCAAATGTCTTCTCTTGCAGTTCTGGAGGCCGAAAGCCCGAAACCAAGTGTCGGCCGGGCCGTGCGCCCTCTGAAGATTCTGGGGGAGGCTCCTTCCTGGCCTGCCTGGGCTCATAGGTGCTGCCCCCCAACCTCCACCTGCACTGTCACGTGGCCTTGTCCCCCGGGCCTCTGTGCCCACGTTTCCCTCTTCTTATTAGGACACTAGTCAGTGGATTAGCCCCCACCCAGTGCAGGAGGGCTTCCTGTCAACTAACTGCATCTGCGATCTCCACATAGGTCCTGTTCACAGTTCTGAACGGACAAGAATTTTGGGGGGATGCTACTCAGTCCCCTGCCCAGTCGAGGGCATGACGTGTGGCCACCAACATCGGGCCGTGTCAGCTTGCTGGGAGGGGCTGATGCCCTGTCCCCTGTGAGCTCAGCACTACCCAGCAGTCACCCATAGCTGACGCTGGCCCAGACGTGCCCAGAGGGGCCGGTGTTCAAGAGAAGCCACAGATCTGTTTGTTGTTTATATCTTGGCTCAAATTTTGTAAAAAAGAAACAAAACTAACTCCCATGTGGCCCAGGCATCATGTATGACCCGCAGGCTTCCAGCTTACAACCTCTGCACTCTGGAAACCTCCCGAACACACTGCATTTATTAAGTAATAATTCATGTTTTCCCATATTTTATTTATCAAAGATCTCAGTAACTGTCAAGCAGAACTTCTTATCAAAAGTAACTGACCAGCGGACAAGTGTTACCTCCAGGGCCTGTTACAAATCCTGGCAAACCAGGAAACCCTGACGTTTTAATTAGCTTGCACACCCTTAGCTGCAAATTCCAAACGTGCTCTTCACATTGCTTGTGAACCCCTAATTGGGGATCCCTGAGCTGGGCCCTCCAGGGCCTCCTCACCCACACGGGCTCATCCTCATTATTTTATTGTGAGGTGGTCGCCTTCATGTTACTGCACACACAGCAGACACCATCAGAGTGAGCACAGCCTCCTCATTTTGCCCTCGTGGTGCAGCGTCCTGAGTTGTGGAGACTAAAAAAAGAAAGCAGCTCTATTTGCTGCAGCACCTCCAAAAAATACAGAAAAGAACTTTTTACCCAAAGAAAACTAAATGCACCGGCCCAAGCAAGGTGGTAGACATAAGATTTCCTCTCATTGGGGGTCATGTTGAAACCGTGGAATTCTGCAGTGGGGTCCTTGGGCCATTCTCAGTGCACCATGGGTCAAGATCAAACAAGAAGAGAGAGCTTAGGAAGGTGGAGCCACGAACAAATGAAGCAACTTGGGGTTGCGTTCACACTTCCTTCCAGAGCAGAGTCAACTTTCAGTTGATGTGAGACCTGACGGCTTTCGTGAGCACGTTTCCAAGGACTCTAGTGGAAATACCAGCTATCGCCTGCTGCTTCTAGGCCTCTGTGAGGAGAAGCTGCTGGCCCGCAGCCTGGGGTGCAGCCACGTTCTTCTCCTCATGTGACCTCACTTGGCCCCAGCAGATTGGGCTAGAGGTGAGGACTTGACCCGAGCGCAGCCAGTCCCGAGGCGGAACAGCGCCCGGCAGCGTGAACGGCCAGAAGGGGTCAATCAGCTTTCCTCTCGATGGCGGGTGCCACGGCTGCAAGGCCGCTGACGTCTGGGCTTCTGGAGACCGTGGAGAGCCGGTCAGTGTTGGGCAGAACGGGGAGAATGGAGGAACCATGCAGAAAACGTGGCGATGCTCTCGGAGGAAAGGAGAGATAACTGTTTTCTAGAGCTGCTCAGAATCAGACCTGCCCTCCGTTCACCTCCCAACTTGCCTCCTCCACAGGGACCCTTTTCTTGAGGGAGAGGGGATGGGTCTCTGTTTCTCATGAGCTGAGAAAACCACAAGGAACAGAGAGAGATCCAACTGCCAGAAAACCACAGGCTTATGAGATCCCATGAGGGCTTTCCCAGCCCTGTCAAATGAGGAACAAATCTGGACTCAGCAAGGAGAGACTTTAGTGGGAAAGGTTATTGCATGGGCTGGGAAGGGACCATTGCATGATCTGCAATAGAGAACGATCTGAACTTAAGATCTGTGAGGTCTCGAGCATCCGGCAAAAGGGGTTTTCTTTTATAGGGAGGATGAACAACTCTAGAAGGAGCAAGGTTGGGACATTTGTGGCCCACAGTGGATCTGAGCGTTTTGCCCGGAGTCGGGCCTCTTCCCAGGGGTGCTGTCGAGGAGGCCTGTGTCCTGGCTCTTGCCGAGGACACCTGACGCTCAGGGGGCTGGGGAAGGAGAGGAGTTTTACCAAGGTTCAGTCACCAAGCATTTTGTTCCCACTGAGCAGTGGGGACAAACAAGCATTTGGCTAATCATTTATGAGGCAAAGAATGTGCCTCAGGGATGTGGGGGACAGTGTCCGGCGTTGTTGGAGACAAATAAACAAGGGGGCCTCCGTGAGTCTTATCTGAGTCACATGGGGGTGGGGGGAGTTCCTTGCGGTACTCAGTCTCCATTTCAGGAACTCAGGAGAGCACAGGGGTTTCTTAGCCTTGGCTGTTTCCCAGGAGCACACGGCTCAGGTAAAATTCAACATTGTCACCCCCAGGGGTCCCCCAAAATATTCCTTGCCTTATGGGTGTTTTAGAATGCCATCATCTTTGCCTGGAGCTTTCCAGAACCTTTCCAACCCTCCCACCCCACCCCAAACAGCAGCTGGCCCTTCCGTTTCTAGAGGGTTGGGTAGTAGGGGCAACGGATTGAGCAGAGGGGCTTGTTCCGGCTCCTCTGCAGGCAGA